>PVHT021183560.1:5021066-5091425 GCA_004024745.2 Catagonus wagneri | reverse complement strand
GGAGGTTCCCAGGCTAGGGGTCTAACAGGAGCTGTAGCTGCCGGCCTACACCACAGCCACAGCAACGCGGGATCCGAGCCGCGTCTGCAACCTACACCACAGCTCACGGCAACGCCGGATCCTTAACCCACTGAGCAAGGCCAGGGATCGAACCCGCAACCTCATGGTTCCTAGTCGGATTCGTTAACCACTGAGCCACGAAGGGAACTCCTCCAGCTCATTCTTAAACACAGTCTGCGGCTGCTTCTGTGCTGTCACTGTACAGATGAGCGGGTCTGACAGGGATTGTCGGGAAAGCCTAAAATATTTACTCTCTGGCCTTTTAAAATTAGGATTTCCACCCTCTGAGTGAGCTCCTTCCATGTCCACTCCTTCAATCCACAGCCGTAACACATGAAGGAGAAAATAAACTGAGAATCTAAAAGCTCATTTAATGGTCGGGGGATTAGTACGGTGTTGGTGTGGATACAGTGCAGTTCTCCACTTTCTGCTTTGTGGCATCGTCCTCCTTCCTGTCAACCCAGAGGCAGCGTGGAAGGGAGGGCTGAACCCTGGCATGGGGGTGGGGTGGGGGTCGGGGGACGACACAGAGCGCTTCAGTCTCCATAGTGACAGTAAGATAAGGCAGGCCCCACAAGGTCTTACAGTGTCTTCTTCAGCATCCCGGAAAGGCTAAGTGATGGTCATTAGAATTTCATTTCACTAGATTCTCATTTGTTGAGAGCGGACAGGTGTAAGAGAACGTGGTCACGTGGTTACCGAGAAGCTAAGCTTAAGCAAGACTGCTCCGTGGTCTGGAGCTCCAGAGGCACCATTTATTTCTAAAGCATGTTTTGCTCATGTCTCTTTCCCCCCGTTAATACAGAAGACTCAGAATTGCAAAATATTTCAGGCCCCCTGGGTATTTCAAAGTGCTTTTCCCTCCTCTGGCAATAATTGCTCTGATTCTCCTTTTTTTTTTTTTTTCTTTTTATGGCTGCACCTGTGGCATATGGAAGTTCCTGGGCCAGGGGTCAAACCGGAGCTGTAGCCGAAGCCTACGCCACAGCCATAGCAATGCCGGGTCCTTAACGCGTTGAGTGAGGCCAGGGATCGAACCTGCATCCTCACAAAGACAACGCCCCGATCCTTAACCTGCTGAGCCGCAGTGGGAACTCCTATTAGCATAATTTAAGTCTGCATTGGAGTTTCCTGGGGGCTCAGTGGGTTAAGGAGCCAGTGTCACTGCTGTGGCTCCAGTCCCTGCTGTGGGCCACTGCTGTGTTCTATCCATGGCCAGGGAACTTCCACATGCCATGGGCTGGGCCAAAAAAAAAGAGAAAATAAAACCGGTATTGAAAATAGCTCTTCTGACCAAGAAGAGAAATAGGACAGCATGAGCAATCCCAAGTCACTGAATCACATATTTTGGGATGGATGTTTCGAGTCTTACTGCTGAATATGTGCCACTTATCTTCCTATTTTGTAAACGTGGATGCGTATGAAAATGTTTGAATTCCTAGAAGGGGGGTGAGGGAGGGGAGATCCTAAAAGTGTGCAGGAGAGGAGCAGACAGTTAACCTTCCCTATGCATGCGGTCGAAGCCAGCTATCTATTAGCCAACAGTTGGCAAAAGTTAGCGGAGCAAGAAGAGCTAGTCCACGTTAACACGTGAACTGTGGGGTCCACTTACCTGGTGCAAAAGCGAACATAGCAAAACACTCCCCCGTAGAAGCAACAGCTGTGACCACGGAGCGTCTTTTGTCAAAGTACTGTGACAGTATGGTGACGGTTGGGAGAAAACTAAAGCAGTATCCGAGACCTGTGATGGAAAAGTCAAAGACAGCAGTGAGAACCGCAACCTGACTGATGCTGGAAAGACGCAGACAAAGATCTGGGATTTTTGTCTTTATTTTTAACATTAAAAAAAAAATTCATTCTGTAGCAAAGGAAAAAACAGGTTTCATCAGAGGTCTGGAAAAACTGCAACAGCTGTTTGGGGACGCTAGGAGTTAAAAAAAAAAAAAAAAAGCCTGTTCCCTGGGTGTTTTTCTCTACTTTTCTGCACCCCCCCCCATTTACAGAATTCAGAATGGACAGCACTCTTATCAAATACAGTTTTTTATATAAGACTTCTATTTGGGAGTTCCCGTGCGGCTCAGTGGGTTAAGGACCTGACATTGTCCCTATGAGGATGTGGGTTCAATCCCAGGCCTCACTCAGCAGTCTAAGGATCCAAGCATTGCCGCAAGCTGAGGCGTGGGTCCCAGATGCGGCTCGGATCTGGCGTTGCTGTCGCTGTGCTGTGGCCCGGCAGCTGCAGCTCCAGCTCCGAGTCAGCTCTTCGCCTGAGATATTCCATATGCTGTGGGTGCGGCTGTTAAATAAAAGAAGAAAAAAAAATCCTATTTGGAAATAAGTGAGTTTTGATGTGCGCAGAAAGATACGAAAAATTTTTAAAGTGTGAAATCCAAATGCAATATCTATATTATATAGAGAGAATGATATATAATCTGTAATGTATGGACTCTTTTTAAAGAGAAAAAAGTTCTCAGACCCCTAAGAATAAGTGCAGTGTCTGGCATCTTACACCCCAACTCTCGGGAGATTGCAGCTAAAGAACTTCAAATCTTTGTGAAAATGATGTCTTTCAGCTGCAAACTCTCACTCAAGAGGAGGTTATCTTTCTCTCTGGTAAATACTTAAAAAAAAAAAATCAGACAAAAAGTCTTGGGCTTTGAGAAGAGGTCCCCACATCCCCTGGAGTCCCTCAACAGCCCAGCTCAAAGCCACTGATGATCTGGGACACGGCTGATTTTCAAGAAAAAAGAAAGAGAGAAAGAAATACACTTTTTTCCTTTTTTTCTTTTTTTTGGCTGCCCCAAGGCAGGCGGAGTTCCCCAGCCAGGGATCAGATCTGAGCCGCAGTTGCGATCTCCAACGCCAGATCTCCAACACTGATCCCAGATCCGTAACCCACTGTGCCGGGCTGGGGATCAGCCTGCGTCCCAGCGCTCCCAAGACGCGGCAGATCCCGTTGTGCCACAGCGGGAACTCCCCCTCCCTTGTCCTTAAAACTAAGTGTCTGGAGAACTCGTGAGCCCAGGGAAAACACTCACCAGACACGATGCCAATGGCAAGGTACATGTGGTAAACTTTCTGCGAAAAGGAGGCTATCACCATTCCCGCGCTAACCAGCAGCCCTCCGGCCATCACCACCAGCCGGTGTCCGAAACGGGTGCTCAGGACAGTGGAGAGGGGAGCTGCAATAAGAGCATCACAGCTTATCTTAATTCCAGAGCATAAGCATGAGCTTTCCTAAGATCCCATCTTTTTGTTGTTGTTGTTCTTTTTTGGCCGCCCCCTCGGCCTATGGAAGTTCCCGGGCCAGGGATCGAATCAGAGCTGGAGCTGTGACCTACACCACAGCTGCAAGCAACGCTAGATCCTTACTGCGCCGGGCTGGGAATTGAACCGGTGCCTCCACAGAGACAAGCCGGATCATTAAGCCACAGCAGCAACTCCCTAAGATTCCATCATTTAAGCCTTGAACATGGAGGCACGATACACATTGTATATGGAAGATATATATTTTATGCAATGGTCCCTTAAGTCAGTGCAGGACTTTTTTTAGTATTTGTTCAAGCTGGACAATATATTTTGGGGGCTCCTTAAAGAGAAAGCCAGATAAATAGTATAAAACTTATATCTCTATTCTTAGATGAAAGGTTTTGAATCCCCATGGGCACCTAGAAAATTGGATATGCATTACATTTCTGTTCTTCCGTAATAAAAATGGGCTTTCCTATGATTGCATGAGTCACTTTTTTTTTTTTTTCCCCTTACACTCACTGCTTTGGATTCTTTTTTAAAAGGCTCCATGTAGGGTCAAATTCTAGCTTAGTTCCATTGGGCTTTTTTTTTGAAAATGATATGAAAATATGGCGAATTCTGTTATGCATACCAAAAAGAGGACAGTTATGGGACAGATAATTTAAATGGCTGATGAATTACAATTGGCATAGCTCCTATGCTCTGTAGCCCCTGGGGCATTTAATTCTGAAAAATTAGTTTCCTAGTTATCTGTTACTTAGGCTACCACGGATATTGACTAGAATACAGTGAGATAAGAGAGTCATCAAGAGTTGGGGAAAGGAAGAACATCATACACGCTGGATAGAAAGAGCAAAAAACCAAAAAGAAAAAAAGAAAAAAACAAAGAACTAATTTTTATTGGGGCTGGTCCATACATAGCTCTTATGTTAGCAGCAGAATGTAAATTAATATTACTAATTTAGGGCATAAGGAAATCACTAGGATCATTTTTAGGCAATAGGTTGGCTCAGAGCATTAACGACTAAATAACAGCATTGAGAAGAATTATCTTCTGATATCACAGTATAACTGGAAATTCCTTGTCGACTCCATTATCTTTTGGTTGGAAAAGGGCTGAAAATTCAGCTTTGAGATTTTTCTTTTTCTTTTGGTTTCCACGTGGTTCTGATTCATGTAAGTTATCTTTCCGAGAAAGTCAGCTCAGGAAATTAAGTATCCTAATACTCCAACTGGACCTCAGAGTTCTTCCACGAGCCTTGTAGGAGACCGTATCAAGACTAAGAAGAGAAATTCTGACTTGACCCCGTAGCGAAGCACCACGGAGCTGCCTCTTTAAGACAGTACGGGGCTGGAGACTAACTACATACATTTCAAGACAGGCTTAGAAAACTTCACAGTTAATGGTTCCGTGACAGGATATTAGAGTTAAGTTAGGCAAGTTTAAGTTTAGCCCAGTTACTGTCTGAGGTGAGTTCAATGGCCTTGCTTTCTCAGAAGAACCCTGATGGATGAACTGAGTTAGGTCTACATAGGACCAAGTGCAAATTAATATATTATACTATTGGAGTCCCCTGGTGGCTCAGTGGGTTAAGGAGCCAGCCTTGTTACTGCAGTGGCTTGTGTCACTGCTCGGGCCGGGGCGGGGGCGGGGGGTGCTGGCTCCCCGGCCTGGGACCTTCCATATGCTGGGAGTGTGACCCCCCCAAATTAGGTTACTACCCCGTTTTATCGAATGCTGTTGGGCGTGGGAGGACGGCACGGTGGTAAACCAGGAAAGTCCTTTGGGAAACAGCTGTTTGGAATTCAGAGTAAGCCCTCTGGACAATGTGTACAGTTTTCCATGACATCCTATTACACAGTCCATCTTTTTCTTCGTGTAGCCACATTTTCATGTCAACCTCTGTTTCCTAAGAACGTTTTGACAAGACCAGGACCCAGTATGCCAAGTGCTTTTGATGTGGCCTTTTTGGGAAATGACCGCATTCCCCCTGAACCGGGGTTTACTGCTGTCTTCAAAATAATCGACAGTATCCTAAGAGAGTGCATACAGTCGGTGTTTAACACATCGTGTTACACGGAAAGCAGTCATCTAGCAAACAGACTTTTTTTCTTTAGTGCCTCTTAGCGCTTGCCGTCCCTAACTCTTGAAAAACTGAAGCTAGAAAGGGCCACTGGTCGTGTAAGGAGATGCATCACAACCACTGTGAGCACCGTTACTTTAATGCAAAGAGGCCTATGCTTATAGAGTGTTTAAGCCGAAAGGTGTACTCACCTGTGAATGTTAAGACAAACACACAAATCGAAATTATCCATGAAATCCTGCTATTCGATTCATCAAAACTGTCCATTAAGTCATTAAAGAAGACCCCAAATGACTTGATGATTCCGTAGGTGAAAACTTCCACGAAGAAAAAAGAAACAGCAACTACCCAGCCCCATCCTCCATCAGGCACTTGAGTATAAACATTGGCTCTGGAACAAAGCTGTGATTTCTTTTGGGTCATTCTTAATCTGAAAGGAAAAGTTAAAAAAAAAAAAATTAGACTGGCAACGGCATGAGGGTGGAAGATTCTAATACTCTTTGGTAAACGTAACCGGTAAGAACTACTTACCACAGTTCTTAGGCTGATGAGTATTTAAATCAAGGGCAGTTAGTATAAAGTCTTTGGATAATAGCATCTGTCTACCTATCCATCTATCTGATGAACTGGTTTTGCATCGTATATGGAGCCCCTAAAGATATGGGGGAGTCATGTTTCCAAGTTCTGGCAGTTACATGGGAAAAACAAACTAAAAAAATATTAGGCATCTGAGCAGAACACTTGGAGGCATTTTGAAGAACAAAGAATGGCCACCGGACCAAGCGATGCTGAGTTTGAACCTGAAGACAAGTTAAGTAAAGACTGAACTGTCCATAAAGAAAGTGGTTCGGAAATGAAGCCTAGGCAAAAGGAGGCTCAGAGGCAACCTTGCCAGAACACCTAGCACCTTCCAGGGGGAGAAGTGCTTGAGATGACTTCAGCATCTCTGCTTGATGCTCCTGGCCATTCAGATCATCCTACCTCCCACTCAGCAACATTCTGATTATGATCTGGGGTCCTATGTGGATGAACTTTCATGGCCAGAATGTGACTACAAATTAAAATGAGGGAATTCTTTCTTCTGGGAGTTAGTTTAGCATGAGTGCATTCCTCAGCGTTGGTCACCATGTGGTGTATTAGAAATGGAATTTGGAGTTCCCTGGTGGCTCAGTGAATTAAGGAGCTGGCGTTGTCACTGCTGTGGCTCTGGTTACTTCTGGGAACTTCTGCATGCTGAGGGCACAGCCAAAAAAAAAAAAAAAAAAAAAAAAAGAATTTTTACGCACAGGACAAGTACTTTAGAATACAGTGACCACATAAGGCAATACCAATCTTCAGGGTATGGGCAGGCAGAGAATTTAAGCAAGTGACCCCTGACCTTGCTATGCTTTTCCATTCAAATTTCAACAAACATCAGAACAAGCAGACCTGTGCCCTGTGCCCGATTAACACTAGTGGGAACACTGAATTGACACTGGAGGAAGGGTCGTTTAAGACAAATCTTCTGCAATGGGCTCTAGCACATAAACGCTGACATTTTCAAAAGTCTCAGCAGTTGCATACACTTCCAAACAGTCATCTGTGTTTTTAGCCCAGCTGAAAATTAATGTCTATGAGCCCAAGGTCTCAGGGCTCTTACTGGCAACCCACCTTGAGTTTACAAATTCTCTACAATTACACGGTTGTATGCAGGTGAATTTTTCAGGATGCATGGGTATCCTAGCCGTAAGTTGTCGCGTTCATGTCCTAAGGCAGGTTTTATTGATAATGGAGGGCAACTGACAAAAGCCTCATCAATTTAGTAGACTTGTTAGCTTCTAATATTCAGATCAGATATTCTGAATCTGCTCGAAGAATCTCAAAAAGCAGCACATCTGACCTAATTTCATATTGTTTCTTATGCTAGCACCATTGCCACAGGAGCCGCGCACGGCGAGAGGCCTGTCTACTCACTTTTTACCCTCGTACTGTTAGCCATTCGGTTGCAGAAAATAGGGCATAAGATGCTTTAAGAAGCTTATGCTCTCCTGCAGCAAAGGCCTGTGAGTTTTGCTGTGTGTCAGTGCGTCACTCCTGGGAGCCGAGGGAAAAGGTGGGAAGGGCAGTTTAAGTGGCTCAGGATGCAGGCTGACAGCTGCAGAGCAGTTTGTCGCTGGTGTTCCCAGCATGGAAAGCGGTTGGTCTAAACCTCCAGCAGCTGAGGTTTTCACGACACCCCTCCTTCATCAGACTTTGAAAGTTTCGCTCCCCAGATGGGGCAGCAGGGGGCAAAGGAGTGACCGCTGTCCTGGGCTCAAGATTGAGAAGGAAAAAAAGAAAAGTAGGTGCCTGTGCTGGCTTTGGAATTGTGTTCATCCCAGGGGGGCTGGGGGGGGCAGAAGGGGGAGGGGCGCCGGTGAGCCCAGGGCTCGGGTCCCAGCTCATCACCCCCCCCCCCCCCAGATCAGGCGGAGCCTCTGAGCTTTGCCTTGGGAAGCCCGAGACTCCTTTACTGGTCTCCTAACCGGCTCCGCCTGTTGGTACGATTCATCTTCTTGAAATGCCGCATCGCCGCATCGCCGTGACATTTTTCCGCTCAGACTTTTGCAGTGGCTTTTCCTCTTCCTTAAGGATAAAATGCCGACTTTCCCTGTCCCTCCTCACAGAACCCCAGCATCACCAGCCCCGGATCTCTGCAGCCTTATTTCTTCCAGTTCTAGGAATTGACTCGCCTGCTGTGGCTAACTTGGACTCCTGCCTTCTGGTCTCCAACCTCCTTGCCTGGGGCCAGGCCCATTCCCGAGGCTGAATACCCCCTTCAGCTGGCACCCATGAGGCCCTGCTCCGTCAGATCCCCCCACTCCATAATGCTTCCTCTGATCACCTCCACCTAAGGGCTGATAAAGGCTCTCTTGACTTCCGTGCTACGAAGGTCGGTGAGAGCTCTTTCACCACTTCAGTCTGTGACCTGGAGAAAGTCACTGCACCTCTCTGGGCCTGAGTGCCTCCCTAGTCAAATGGGGAGGCTGGCCCTGGGACTCCTTAAAGCTCCAGCCAGCTTTGGCAGCTGCTGTGTTTGTATTAGGCACTGAGTTCTCAATCACTTGATTCCTCAGCCCAAACCTGGTGGCCCAAGGAGATCTGGGAGCTAGGAAGAAAAGTGCAAATGCCAGCTGGTTCCTGCAGACGTGGGTGTGAAGTGGTCGGACGTTGGTTAGATCTGATCTATGACAGCTGGCTAGAAGGTGGTGGCTGTAGATGACTCTACTTCTGTTTACTCTCTGAGCTCCTTCTGGGTGTTTAATCCCCCCCCCCTTTTTTTAAACTTTGCTTTACATCTATGCTATTTCCCTGAAGCTAGAACCAAATATAACTTCCACCTGCATTCTTAGGTTTGGGGAGGACAGCTTTTTTGTTATTACTGGGAACATCATAAAGGAAAAATGACCCCCCTCCCCCGGAACCCACTGATACTCCAGTTTGTGCCTTCATCATGCTAAAGCATCCTGTGCTCTAGGATGCTTAGCTTTGAAGAGCACAGTACAGAGTAATAATAGAATAACCTGGTTTCTAGAGCATATGGTTGAGAACACTGTGAACACAGGGCAGTCCGCTGCTCTTTCTAGACCCAGTGCTGGCAAGAGTGTTTGTCATATAGTACGTGCTCAATCAAAGTCCACTGGACACCGAAGAGTATTGGGGTGCCCCCAAAGAAGTACACTGCTCTAGTCTGGCAAAACCCGCCGAGGGAGCATGCATAGCGAAGCCTTCTCTGGACCCGCCTCTCTCTACCGTTCACCCAGCAGGCCAGCTGGCTTAACAAATGGCAGCCTCTGCAAATGAAGGCCCATGGCTTAGAAGGCTCAGAATTCCAGAACATGGAAATAATCTGTTTTGGTTTGAGGAGGCATGGGAATTTATCTCATGGGGAGGGATGTTAGCTCACGGTGTGGAGACAGAGCTGGTGAAGTAAGCTGGGCGACCCTGTGATCTCCTAAGAATCACTCTGCTCCTTGACTTTTAGTGTCATCAGGAGATGAGCAGAGGAGTTGAACCTGACCGAGGTTAATCTCTTCCCGCCCTAAAAAAAAATCTACATTTCTCTGATAGTCTTTGACCCTGACTTGCTCTAAGATACCCTTTCATCTTTCTCAGTTCACAGGTAAGGCCTTTGACGAAAGGCCACAGGCATGAGGCCCTCATGCATTATTTGTTGAATTTCTATTTGCCATTAACTGGCTGAGTGATCTTGGGAAAAATGACTGAATTCCTCAATGTCATCTTCTGTAAATGCAAGGTTGAAATTCCATGGTCTTGAGGGTAAAATGCTGTGATTCTGAAGAGGGGTTCCTGGCAGTCTTCACCTTAATGTTCTTCCAAAGGAAGTGCAGTGACACTACCCTGCGCAGTTTGCAGTATTTCCTATGAGCACTTGGTTGTCTAATCTTAAATAAATGAGTATTTGGCCAAGGCTTGGAAATTTGCTCTAATCTGGGAATTTCACTGTAATTTGATTTGCTGAGAAAAACTTTGCCCTGGAGGCATGAAGAATGCAAAATATCGGGCTATTAGAGACCATCGGAGTGTTAGTCCAGGGTCAGTTCGGAGCGAAGTTCAAACTGCAGGCTTTGGATGGAAGTGGTGATGGCTGCTGCTGTAAGCAAAGCCTCAGCCAACCACTGCCAATCTCCATTCTTAAAGGCGTAGCCTGGAGAACAGCTTCGACAAGCTGTTTCCAGCCATAGTTGTCAAAACCAGTCTGTATTTAGGTGAAGTTCATTTCAATTCTCTATTTACCAAAAAAAAAAAAAAAAAAACTAACCTGGACAGCTGCCCTCAGCAGCTTTGAATCATTCGACAGAGGCATTTCACCCATTTTACAAGATCCTAATGTTGAAACCTGAGCCCCTAATTTAAGTGTCCTGCTCAGGAGTTCCACTGAGGAACGTCCTTTTTGGGAAACCACAGAAGGAAAACTCAGGGTTAGTGGTACTCATTAAGATAGAAGGAGCTTTTCCACTTGGCTGCACTGTTTATTTACATACCGTAACTTTCTATCTTGGACACTCTTCCCTTAATTATGAGAAGAGGTATTTCTATATTCACCGGGCAGGATGCCATATGGACCCCAAAATGCCACCTACTGGTGCTTGGGACAAGAGGAAACACATCACTTAGAGATTTCTGCATAGCACTTGGTCATTTTTTTTTTGGAAACCAGACCCTCCATTGACTATGATGTGCAAAATAACAACTGAGAAATCTCATTCCCAGGGTAGACACCGTCTCCTTCAAGAAAGAGCTGGCACGTCTATAACTGTGCAAACAAAACCAGCCTCCAGGGTGACAAGTTGTAATTGCTCTTCCCCAGCTAGCTCCGGGGAGCTTTTCCTAAGACTAGCGCCCCTCGGTTTGGTGACATTTTACGTGCCACTTAACAAACTTCTATCACCTGTCTGCTGGGGGGAGGGGTGTCGTGGGATTTTTTTTTTTTAATAAGAAAGCAAGAAAAGAAAAAAAAAACTGAAGGAAATAACCCATTTCCTAGGCAAAACCATCCTCCCTGGTTATAGAACCGCTCCGCTACACGGGCGCTTTCCGTGGTCCGCAGCCGGGGAACCTTGGAAGTTGAGCGGCACCAGCCGTCAGACGCTGACAGCTCTGACTGACGGTCAAGGTTGATAACCTGCTCATTGCAGGGAAATCCCTGCCTTTCCGTCGGCTGCCCCGGGGGTGTGTGTGTGTGTCGGTTAAGGGGAAACCGGGAACCCCACTTTCCCTCGCGCTGCCTCCGTGGCCGCCCTGCGTGCGCGCGCGAGCCTGGGTAAGGTACCTCTGACATTTCGCTCTTGTGACGCGCAGGCAACTTCATGCGGAAAATCCATGCAGGGGGCCGAGCGCAGCGCCTGGGACTCGCCCGATGGCCCGGAGCCCCTAACCCGGGACAGGGGCACTCAGAGGCCAAAGCTGCCTTTAGGTAGTTTTCGGACCCCAGCTGTACCGGGGCTACCGACATGCTCTAGGCTGCCCACACTGGCTAGAGCGCGTCATCCCGGTGGCCCGGACCATTCCCAACTGTCAGAGAGAAGATTATTAGGAATAACCTCTCCAAAATGTTAAGCTGTTAAGTGGTTTCCTCCTCCTCCCTCCAAAGCACCCGCCCCAAAAAAAGCTCCCAACTCAGACTAAAAAAAAAAAAAAAAACCAAAAAACCCCACACCCCACCATCAAACTTTTAAACATGTAAAATCATAAAACCAACTCACCAAGTTAGAAGGGAAGAGAATAAACCCCAAAGGCTCCCAATAAGGCGGAGGCTTGGCCTCCCCCTCCTTATAAGCCGCTCGGGAACATGAGAAAGGATTAACCCCTTAGGGCGTGGGCCCGAGCCTATGGCAAGTTGGCTCGGGTGGGTGAGCACCCGGCGCCCAGCCCACCGCGCCCGGGCCCCGGGCCCCCACCCGCTCCTGTTCCTGGGGCACCCTGGCCGCGCCCCCCCGCCCCCCTCCCCGGCCGCCTGCGCCCCGGCCGTGCGTGCTGCTGCCCGCGCCCCGGCCCCGCGTTGCTGCCTATCTCTTATCCTATACCGGCTGTAGCCGGTCTCCGCCGGCCTCGGGGGCGCGCCGCCGACCATGTGCTGCGAGCGCGGAGCGCCGCCGAGGGGGCTGGCCTGGCGTGCGCGCGCCGGCCCACGTGGACGAGGCCGTGTCGGGCACGCGCGCGCCCAGAGACGGGGCTGAGGGTCACGGAAGGTAACGGCGTCGCTGTCCCAGACCTGCCGCGGGGTCCCCCGGGGCTGCCCCCGCCCTCGCCGCCGGGTGCCCGGGCTCGCCGACCCCGGCCCTTTCCAGCCCAGCGCATCTCTGCGCGCCTGGCCCGACCAGACCCCGGCGCTCGGCTGCACTGTCAGCCGGGAGTGCTGGCACCCGCTCTGCGGGCACCTCTGGCCGAGCATGCGGGTATCCCTGGGCCGCCTTCCTTCCCGCAGGCCCCGGCGCAGTCCAGGCTTAGCTCCACACGCGCCCGCGCCCGGAGGGTTTGGGCTCGCGGTTGCGGCCGCTCAGCGCCCGCCCCGGGCAGAACAGGTTCCTTCCAGTTTGGGTGTGAGCTGCGCGCGCGGTGCCACGGACCCCGAGTTCCTCCTCCAGCGCCCACTTCCCCCGATTTCGTCAATCCCTTGGCGGGGGAGGCGGGGGGAGGGAGTGCCGCAGCGGGCCCCAGGGAGTTAGCGGCCGGGCTACCACGGGGGCTTTGCTTTCCCCCCTTTGCTGCAACAGCAACAGCGTCGCGTTGCGCGAGAGGGATGTGTGTGAGCGGCCGGGCTGAGTCAGCATCCCCGGCTCGGCGCGCGCGCGCTTCCTGCCAGCTAGGCGGGAGGCGAAGTCCACACAGGTGCACCGCTGCCTAAGTCGCGGGGGGATCCCATAGGGGAGGGACTAGGACGTTGAGGGGGGTACACGCCCCTCGTCCTGCAGTCCCGGACCTCAAGGTCACCGTGAACTCAGTAGGTGATGCACGGGAAATCTCAACTTAGAGCTTGTCAAGGGGACCAAGAAGTGTGTCTGTCCCAGGCATTGCGGAGTCCTCGGGGGGCACAGACTCACCTTACCGGTGCCCACCTCACACCCTCAGGGCCAATTTAAGACCTGCTCTGAAGCAAAGGCCTTATTCACCGCATAACCCTTGCCGATTTAGGCATCGGCTGCTCCCTTCGTTGGGGTTTGGAGAATGTGCTTCTGAAGTCAGAAACTCAAGAAAGCCTAGTGTGGGAGTGCGGGCACGCAGGGTCCTCACCAGGAAGATGATCTGAATCTTAATAAAAATCCCTTTGCCGTCGCTGCTTGATTTCTCTTACGAGTTTGCATTAGGGTCTCTGCGGTGTTGTTAAGTCCGGCCTGGGTTAGGGGAGCAGGTATGTTCGCGCGAAGTGCCCGGGTAACGACCAGTACGGGGCAGCCAGGGACCATTGATTAGCGCCGGCGACCTTGCCCAAGTAACCTAACTTCTTGGAGTGTCAATTTCCAAATCTATCAAATGGGGACAGTCCTGTCCTTCCCAGAATCGAAGGGTTTTTAGTTCGTGACGCCAGGAAAGTAGAGATCCCTTTGCCTGCCGTTAGGGTTAAGCCTGCTCGAGCCTTTCGCTCTTTTTGTTCCTGCTGTTTGTGACTTACCAAGTGCCATAGGTGACCCCAACAGACACCCCGGATGCCATCCTTTTTTGAACTGTTCTTCGAAGGGGCGAATCTACACGTAATGATACTGAGAAACTGATTGTCACCACCAGCATGAAAGCACTTAATGCTAAAATAGGAATGACTGTAAACCTAATCTTTGATATTTATCTTTGATATTTAGGATCTTGCAGTGCATTAGAACTGTCCCTGCACTGAATGCGGAAATGCCATCTGTATTTAACATGACACAGTACTTGCTCTATTGAGCCCTGCATAGGAACTTGGGGGTGCAGCCCCGGTATTTATAACTGAGTGAAGATATTGGTGCTTCAGCGTCTTGGTTTTAAAAATTAGACAAATAATGCAGAAAGCCCCAGGGGTGAATGAATGGGAAAGTCGCATCTGAGTGTCTCTGACCAAGTGAAATGACTAGCTGTTTGGGTGGGGGGTGCGGGGGTTGTAACTGTCATAATAATAACAATAATAAGGTATCACTATTTTTATTAGTATTGACTACACCTGCCGTTGATTTCTTTGTACTTTTGCTTTGTTCCCAACCCTGTATTAGGTGCCATTTGTGTGACTGAATGTTAAGCCTATCAGCAACCTTCTACAGTTGACATTCATCCCCATTTTACAGATGAGAAAAGTTGAGGCACAGAGCAGGGGAGGGATTCTCCCAAGGTTTAGACACACAGGCCCTCTTGGCAACGGGAGCTCATGCAAAGATGACACTGGCCACCTGGGTTGGGACAACAGAGAGGTGTCTGGAAACCCAGCCTGTGTCAAGTCTTGCCAGCCACAAACCAGTGACTTTTGCCCGCCCTGGTTAGAGGCTGGCTTTACCTTGTTCCCTAAATCCTTAGGGAGACAAGTCGTGAAAACCTCTGCTTTTTCTCTCTCCGCCAGCAAAAGCAAAGGAAGGAAAGCACCACATTACCATGCTCATCAACACCCCCCACCCCAAACAAAACTAACTCTGTTTAGTTGTAAACACGAACAAAAGGACCTTTGGAGTCTGGAGTACAGAACCAGAAAAATCAGGAAATTAAGTTAAGGGTTCAGCGCACCTCTTAGCCTCTTCTGTTGTGTCTGTTACAACCCAAGTGGCAGCAGAGCTCCTGGGCCCTTCGTTTACAGAAGGCAAGGCTGTAAGGATGCCCTTAGAAAGTCCCCTGACATCTTCTCTGGAAATACATTGGCTCTCCCACTGCTCTCCCTTTTCTAGCCCTCTGGCTTAGGGTTATTTGCATGAGAACAGTTTCCTTTGTGTCAAGTTGGCCTGCCTGTTCTCTGTCAAGGTTTAGAGTCCTTCTAGTCTTCGTGTTGGGTTGCTAGGCAGATATGACCCTGGCTTGCAAATAAGCTCTCTGCATTTACCAGCCCGTGAGAACTTCAGCTTGGGGTAAGGAGACTGAAAGGAATCTTGTCTGGAGCTCAGGGAGCCACAAGCCTGCTTTTAAGGGCTGCGACTTTGGAGCAGCCAGCGCAGACTGGGAGCATCAGAGGTGGCATGTAGGGGAGGCCTTGATGGCCTGCCTGCCCACCCACCCTCCCTCTTTCCTGTCTCTGCATGGGTCACCCGTGTTCTCACCACGTGTATTCATGGAAGCAAATTCTTGCTTTAAAACTTCAGGGAGTTCCCTGGTGGCTCAGTGGGTTCAGGACCTGGCATTGTCACTGCTGTGGCTTGGGTCACTGCAGTGGCTGGAGCCCGATCCCTGGCCCCTGAACTTCTGCATGCTATGGGCACAGCCAGAAGAAAAACAATAACATCAACAACAAACAAACCCCCAAAACTTTAAGATCTTCTTCTCCAGATAGCAGAGAACTTCACAAACTTTTCCCTCCAGGAATACTGATATTCCTGGCAGAGGGGCTGGGTTTATCTTGCAGTTTATAGGACTTCCCCGACCCCCACATTTGATGGTTTGAAGGAAGGCAGGGCCCTTCCAACAGAAATGCTTGTTTGGGAGAGAATTGAAAAATTTTCAAAGGTGCTCTGAGGCACAGAGTCTTGGGGGAGTCACTTTTCCAAAAATCAGCTCTTTCCTAAAGCCTAGTTGTCTGAGAACCCGTGGTGCTGCAGTCCTGACTCTCCTTTATTCCTGCAGAGTCGGCCTTCTCTTGCTTAACCAGAGCCAAGATCTCAATAGGGTGCTTGGGCCCAGCTGTAAACATCTCTGGGGGAACATTGAAATGTTATTTCAGAGAAAGCTCCTTGCTTTAAAATCTATATGTCCCAGCCCCCAAGTGCATCTCCTTAAAGATTTCTAAGAAAGTTATCTTGTGCTTAATAGTAATTTGTCAGAATGTATCTTATATGTTGTCTGATTACAAATTATTAAGGTAATTATTAGGATAGTGACTCAGTCCAGAAGGGCTTTTTTTTTCAATCTTGGAGCAAAGTGTAAAAATTGAAATTTCAATATATATGCAAAGTCTGTATTCCAGAGAAGTAGGATAAGGTAACTAACTAGTTTTGAACATAAAGGCATGGTAGGTTGATATAGAATATAAGTACTGTTTTGGAAAAAAGAGAAAGAAATGATAGAAAATTTCTAACCTAATGAGAAATAGTCTCAAGTGAATTAAAGATGAATGATAGTGGTTTTCAAATTGCTCTGCTGTTTATATGACATTGGATGCATTTGAAAAGAGTGGTTTGATAGTTTTATTATAAAAGTCAACATTTACAGGAGTTCCTGTTGTGGCTCAGTGGGTGAAGAACCTGACTAGTATCCACGAGGATGCGGCTTCGATCCCTGGCGTGGCTCAGTGGATTAGGATCCAATGAAGCTGTGGTGTAGGTTGCAGATGCAGCTTGGATCTTGCTGTGGTTGTGATTTAGGCTGGCAGCTGCAGCTCTGATTCTCCCCCTAGCCTGGGAACCTCCGTATGCCTCAGGTGCAGCCCTAAAAAGCAAAAAATAAACAAATAAAATGGTGCACTTTGCAGCTATTTACAGCTGTGATAGACCAGTGAAGGTAACTTAAAACTATGTGTGTGGGGGCTGAGCGTTTGTGCCCCACCCTCATCCAGATGTTTGAAACCCTCCCCCCACCAACGTGATAATATTTGGTGATAGGATCTTTGGGAGGAACCAGGGTTAACTGAGTCATGAGGGTTGGGCCCACATGGCCGAATAGGTACCCTTGTAAGAACAGGAAGGGAGGAGTTCCCGTTGTGGCTCAGCAGGTTAAGAACCTGACTAGTATTCATGAAGATGTGGGTTCGATCCCTGGCCTTGCCCAGTGGGTCAAGGATCCGGCGTTGCTGCAAGCTTCCATGTAGGTTGCAGATGCAGCTCGGATCCCATGTGACTGTGGCTGTGGGGTAGGCCGGCAGCTGCAGTTCCAAATCAACTCCTAGTCTGGGAACTTCCTTATGCCCCGGGTGCGGCCCTAAAAAGAAAAACAGAAGAAAAGTACAGGAAGAGAGAGATCTCGCTTTCTCTGTGTCTCTCTGTCAGCAGACACTCAGGAGAGGCCATGTGAAGATTTAGTGAGAAGGCTGCCATCTACAAGCCAGTAAGAGAGCCCTCCTTAGAAGAGGACCATGCTGGCACCCTGATCTCAGAGGTCCAGCCACCAGAAGCATGAGAAAATAAATTTCTATTGCTTAAGCCACACAGTCTATGGTATTTCGTTATGGCATCCTGAGCTGACTAATACTAAATACTGTTTTTCTAAAATTTTTTAGAAGATGCCCAAGCACAAATATTTGCAGGCCAATGAGTATGATCCATAGTAAAAAGAGGACGAGAAGGATGTGGTCTCTGCCCTCACGGATGAGTTCTCCTTGGAGAGAGAAAATAAACCCAAGAGTCACCATAGTGGACCGGGAAAGTCAAGGGCGGGGGCTGTACAGTTGAGAGGTTTGATAGGAGATGCTATCAGCGTTAGGATGCAAGTGAAGGAGTTTCCACGGTGGTGCAGCAGGTTAAGGATCCAGCTTTTTTCCTGGCCCAGGAACTCCCATAGACAGCAGATGTGGCCAAAGATAAACCAAACTCAGTAGGCTGGGTCAGGAAAGAACGAAACTCTTGGAGTTCCCGCTGTGACTCAGTGGGTTAAGGACCTAACTGCGGTGGCTCAGGAACCTACAGAGGGGAGGGTTCGATCCCTGGCCTGGGACGGTGGATTAAGGTTCTGGCATTGCCAAGGCTGCAGTGTTGGTTGCACCTGTAGCTTACACTCAGGCGCATCTCATGCCCTGGATGTGGCAAAAAAAAAAAAAAAAAGATGCACGTGAACCTGGACTCTGAGGCCCTCACTAGTTGTGTCACCTTAGCCAAGTTACTTAACCTCTACCTCAGTCTGCTCATCAGTGAAAGGGGGATAATAATAATAATAATAATAATACCTCCTGCATAGGGTTGTTGCCTGAGGAGTGTGAGGAGCTTAGTGCCGTGTTGCTAGGTTACCGAGTTATTGTGTGTACGGGTCCCAGCAGCCTGGCACTATGATTGGCTGGTGAGGAAGCTCTGACTCTTGGCTGGGGGATTGGGGAAGGTGGAGCTCAGTGAGCCTAGAACAGATAGGAAAGATCTTGCAAGGACTTGCAAGGTGGCCAGTGAAGGGTGAAGAGCATGAGAAGAAGAAAAGAGGTTGGGGAGAGTCTGCTGGATTTGGGGACGGGGAGGTCACCTCCTCACCCATGGCACCAGGGGCCTCTGGTGATCTGAATTCTCTCACGCCGGGGCAGTGTTGATGACGCATCACTTGGTGTGTCAGATTCATGCCCGAGTAAGTTTTGCTGGCGTTCAGCACTGATATTTGCTCCTTCTTAGTCTCCATCCTCGATGGCTCCTGTGGTTTTGTCATCCTCTCACTGCTCATAAAGAACAAAAACAAAAGAGAACAGTTGCCTTAAGGAGGTCTCTATAAAAGATCTCAAGCCTGCTGCAAAAGTCCTAAAAACAGAACAAAACAAAAATCACAATTCTCCAGGAGTTCCCATCGTGGCTCAGTGGTTAACGAATCCGACTAGGACCCATGAGGTTGTGGGTTCGATCCCTGGCCTCACTCAGTGGGTTAAGGATCTAGCGTTGCCGTGAGCTGTGGTATAGTTCGCAGATGTGGCTTGGATCCCACGTTGCTGTGGCTGTGGCGTAGGCCGTCGGCTACAGCTCCAATTAGACCCCTAGCCTGGGAACCTCCGTATGCCGTGGGTGCAGCCATAGAAAAAGACAGAAAGACCAAAAAAAAAAAAAAAATCAAAATTCTCCAGAGTTCCCTGGTGGCCTAGTTGCTAAGGATCCCGTGTTACCATTGCTGTGGCTTGGGTTTAATCCCTGACCTGAGAACTTCCATAGATGTGGCAAAAAAAAAAAAAAAAAAGGAAAGAAAAGAAAAGAAATCAAAATTCTCGGAACAAAGTGATTTTAATCACATTGCTTTCAGGAATAAATATATTAAAAATTTATGACAGGGTGGTGGGTCATGAAACCTAACTGGAATTGTTGGAAAGAGCTGGGGGGCTGGACCACTGGGTTTTGCCCACCTTCAACCAGGTTTTCTTTGGATCATGTTCCTCAAGGCCCAAGGAATAAAAACCTGCTCTCCTGCTATGTTTCTTGCCTAAAGGGAGATGCTAGCTTTCCCCATCTTGTCTAAACATGTACAGCCTGCCCTGCTGCTCCCCGGAACAATACACAGTGCTAAGCTTCTATTTTAACCCTGTAGGAGCAGTGCATCTGAACATTTCTAGGTGGCTAGCAGGATGAGGCAAAAAAGCTGGAAGGATGCTCCAAGACTGTGTCCTGGGCAAGAGTCAAGGAAGGACCCCGCCCTAGTGGCTGGAGGAGCGCTCTGGCCTTCTTTGCGGCGCTCCAGTGTTTAGTCGGGATCTGGGGTGGGGCCAGGTACAGGCACCATCCACGCCACACCCATTGGTCCTCAGCGGGGACAGCCTGTGCTCATCCCAGCACACCCAGGCACACTGGCGAATGCAGTTGTTTCCCAGGCCACAAAACCACCCCCGAGAGGATGTGGTCCCTCCTCTCGAAGTGTTTACTCTCCAGTTCAGCAGTGAGGACCCGTGTGTGGTTTTCACCTAAAGCGGCGCTCCAATGAGGGCACTTTTGCAAGTGAGACTCTCCGAGGTAGGGGAACCGAGAAAGGTCAGCTGAGATGAGGGAAGTGACGAGATGAAGCTGAGCCTTCAAAAGGAGACAGAGGCATTCGTCCAGCAAATGGGGACTGAACATTTTCTGGGCTGGGTAACTGGATTATGCCGTACGTGAAACAGAGAGCAGCCCTACCCTTGGGGAATTTATGTCCTAGCATTGTGGCCTTTTCTTCTTGGAGCACCTAGCTCAGTGTTATGGACAAACAATTCTTTTGGATGTTTCTGATATTAAAATGTAATTCCCTGAGTTCCCTGGTGGCCTAAGCAGTTAAAGGATCCTGTATTGTCACTGCTGTGACTCAGGTTCCATCCCTGGCCCGGAACTTCTGTGAGCTCCGGGTGTGGCCAAAAAAAAAAAAAAAAAACATGTGAATCTCACTTTCAGTTAGCATCAGCAAAGGGAGATTTCCCTCATACCCAGGCTACATCTTTATTTTTTCTTCTTTTTTTAAACCACCCCTTGGCATAAGTGGTTCTCAGGCCAGAGATCAGACCCCCAGCTGCAGTTTCGGCCCAGGCAACACCGGATCCTCAACCCACTGTGCGGGGCCGGAGATCGAACCTGCGTCCAGTCCCAGTGCTGCAGAGACTCTGCCCAGAGATGCCACCAAGGCCGTTGCACCACATTGGGAACTCCCCACTCTGTATCTTACCTTGACCTTGTACTGTTACATTGTCTAAAACTAGATTTGTTGGTAGGCAGTGCTACCATGCTAGCTGTCACCGGGGTCCGCCTGGGCAGAAGGACCTGGCTCTCGTTTTCCAAAAACGGCACCACCAGCCGTGGGGTTGTGTGACAGGGCGCTAAAATTTGGAGCTTTGAATGTGCAAATGAGAAGGACTCTTGACTTCCCCTTTGGCCTGGCTGTAACCACGGTGTTTATATCTTCTACCTTCTCTGGGTTCAGAACCCCAACAGCCAAGAACGCTGACAAGCAGCGATGACAAAACTCAGCCAATAGCTACAGGGAGTCCGGATTTCATCATAGACGCTGAGAATAGTTTTGCTTAATATTCATTTTAGTAACGTCTTGGGCTTGCACAGTACTTTTTCACAGTACTCTCATGTTTCTTATCTTTTCATCCTCAAGACAGTTGAGGGTCAGAACAATAGCCAGCACTTCTGGGCATTCCTTGAGAGCAGGCACTTTCATTCTCCTGTTGGTTTGCGGGTGGAGGAGCTGTGGCCCCGTTTTTTAGGCAAGCAGGGAAACCGAGGCACAGAGAGCTTCAGGAACCTACCCAAGGTCACCCAGCTTGGGAACGACCATGCTAAATCCTGGACACATGTTCTTTGGCAGACAGGCCAACACATTCCCCAAAGTGGATTCTCCGAAAGGCAACCCTGCCTAGTAACTACGTCACTGAATTGGTTTTCCGCCTCCCGAGTTTGGGTCCTATCCTTACTTCTGCCCCGACTTCAGCCTCAGAGCTTCTGAGATAAAACTTAGGGGGAATCTCTGAGTGGCCTCAGGCGGCCATAACAAATTACCCTAGACAGCTTTGTTTCTGGAGGCTGGGAAGTCTAAGATCAAGGTGCTGGCTGATTTGGTTCTTGGTGAGAGCTTTTTTCCTGGCCTTCTCATCGCTGCCTTCCTGCTGTGTGTTAGAAAAAGAGAGAGAGAAAGAGAGATCATAGAAGGGCATTAATCCCATACAAGGACTTGACTTTCATGACCTCATCTAACCTTCATTATCTCCCGTGGCCCAGGTGTGTGTATATAACTCCATGTGTCCATTATCTCCATTCTTTTTCTCTGGGAAGCATTTTATTTATTTATTTATTTTGCCTTTTGTCATTTTATGGCTGCACCCGCGGCATGTGGAGGTTCCCAGGCTAGGGGTCTAACAGGAGCTGTAGCTGCCGGCCTACACCACAGCCACAGTAACGCAGGATCCGAGCTGCGTCTGCAACCTACACCACAGCTCACGGCAACGCCGGATCCTTAACCCACTGAGCAAGGCCAGGGATCGAACCTGCAACCTCATGGTTCTTAGTTGGATTCGTTAACCACTGAGCCACGAAGGGAACTCCTGGGAAGCATTTTAAATGACACCGTGGGGTACCGTTGGCCAGATCCAAGATTTCAGAAATTTTGCAGGACAAATAACTGAATTTACTTATAAATACGTTGTAAGGAAGAGAGAGGAGGAACTTTAAAGGAAAAGGGTCACCCTGAGTCCAGTGCATTCTGTGTTGGCCTCTGTTTGGATCCCGATTAGAATAAACCTGACTGTAAACCCTTAGTGAGACAATGGAAGACACTTAAATACTCATTGGATTATTGAGGATACTGGCAAGTGATTAATTTCGAAAAGGGGACTATTTTTAGAATTGTAGTTCTGTAAATTTTTAAATTAAAAAATTTTTAGTTAATTTTTTTTTTCGGTAATCCTATAGCACATGGAGTTCCCGGGCCTGGCATCAGCACCGAGCCACAGTTTCCACCTAGGCCGTAGCTGTGGCAATGCCAGATCCTTCAACCCACTGTGCCCGCCTGGGGAAGGAACCTGCGTCCTGGCACTGCAGAGATGCCCCTGATCCCAATCTGTTGCGCCACAGCGGGAACTCCTGTAGTTATATTTTAAAAGAATTCTTACAGCTTAGACAACTATGTGGAAATGTTTATGGATGAAATGACGTAATGACTGAGATTTGTTCCAAAATAATTCAGGATAGGTGGAGGATGAGGGAAAGAGAAGTAGGAGAGGGAGACAGATAAAACCAGACCCGGCTTGTGTTGACAATAACGGTTGACTCTTATTTTATTTTATTTTATTTATAGGGCCATACTCATGGCATATAAAGGTTCTCAGGCTAGGGGTCAAATCAGAGCTGTAGCTGCTGGCCTACGCCAGAGACACAGCAATGCCAAATCCCAGCCACATCTGTGACCTACACCACCGCTCTCAGCGTGCTGGATCCTTAACCCACTGAGCGAGGCTAGGGATCGAACCCGAGTCCTCGTGGATCCTAATTGGGTTCATTAACTGCTGAGTCACGACGGGAACTCCAGTAACAGTTGACTGTAGATGTTGGGTAGGTGCATGTGAGTCTCTCAACTTTTGTATGTTTGACAACTTCCATAATGAAATGTT
Organism: Catagonus wagneri; assembly: GCA_004024745.2. Lineage (NCBI taxonomy): Eukaryota > Metazoa > Chordata > Mammalia > Artiodactyla > Tayassuidae > Catagonus > Catagonus wagneri. Next base: position 5,068,643 of record PVHT021183560.1, on the reverse strand, counting down.
TAATAAGTAATAAGTAAGCACCAAAAAAAAAAAAAAAAAAGGTAAACATCTCTGTGTAAAAAGTCCTTGAAAACATTTGGCAAACAGGCTTTAAGGGAGTGGATTTCAGGTAATTGACCTTAAGCCCTTTTCATAGGATCACAACCCTCATGAGTTTTCCTCTCAAGTGGAGGATGGAATTTTAGAGAAAGGGTGTTATTCTGAGGCCCATCTACTCTCTGTTTATCTGACCTGTGTTCAAGGACCCAGATATAATTTCTGCAGGGCTGCTGAGTTTTTCAGGTGCATGGCATGGTGCCACCTCTGTTCTCCCAAATTGGCTCCTGCCACATGGCTTCCTTCTGGGACAGTCCCAACAGGTGGATCCAGTCTAAAGCCAGGCAGGATGTCATCTGTCCCGGTGGATGAGTTTCCTGGCATCGCTGGAGTCACAGAACTGATATCCCAACAACAGGGTTTGACTGGAAGTCTTCAAGCTTAACATTAAAAAATTTAAAAAAATTATTCAAGGAGTTCCCGTTGTGGCTCAGCAGGTTAAGAATCCAAACAGTATCCGTAAGGATGTGTGTTCGATCCCTGGCCTCCCCGCTCAGTGGTTTAAGGATCTGGCATTGCCACAAGCTGTGGCGGAAGTTGCAGATGTGGCTCGGATCCTGTGTTGCTGTGGTGTAGGCCAATAGCTACAGCTCCAATTTGACCCCTAGCCTGGAAACTTCCATATGCTGCAGGTGCGGCGCTAAAAAAAATAAGAAGAAGAAGAAAAAAATTATTCAAGTGGAGTTGTCCTCCCAGTGTGGATGGAGGCCTTCAGAGATTTCCTTTGCTCCAGTGAGAAGATCAGTGAGGCCTGGGGGTGTGGTGTACAACGCGATGACTGCAGCTGATGTGCTGTATGGAATATTTGCAAGCTCTTTGAGGGTACTCTCAAAGCAACGCATCACAAGCAACAAAAAAACATTCATTTTCTTCTCTCTGCATGAGATGATGGATGTTGACTACATTTATTGTGGTAATCATTTCACAATACAGGTATGTCAAGTCATTGTGCTATATATACCTTAGATGGATACAGTGCTGTATGTCAATTGTATCTCAATAAGTGGCCAGAAAAATATACAACAGAAAAAGAAAAGATTCCTTTTGCATCCTCTGTTGTGCTAAGACTGAGCCTTCTCCCCCCCCCTTATACATTCTCTCTCTCTTTTTTCAATGGCTGCACCTGCGGCATATGGAAATTCCCGGGTCAGGGGTCAAGTTGGAGCTGCAGCTGCCGGCCTATGCCACAGCCACGGCAGCACTGGATCCCAGCCCCACCTGTGACCTGCACTGGATCCTTAACCCACTGAGCAAGGTCAAGGATCCTCACTTACATCCTCACAGAGACAATGTCAAGTCCTTAACCCACTGAGCCACAGCAGAAACTCCCCCATAACCACTCTTAAGAAATCTTTCTGGGAGTTCCCGTCATGGCGCAGCAGAAATGAATCCGACTAGGAACCATGAGGTTGCAGGTTCGATCCCAGACCTTGCTCAGTGGGTTAAGGATCTGGCATCGCTCTGAGCTGTGGTGTGGGTCACAGACGCGGCTTGGATCTGGCGTTGCAGTGGCCCTGGTGTAGGCTATTAGACACCTAGCCTGGGAACCTCCATATGCCATGGGCGAAGCCCTAAAAGGACAAAAGAAAAAAGAAAATAAATCTTCCTGGAATTCCCTGGTGGCTCAGCAGGTTGATGATCTCTTGTTGTCGCTGCTGTGGGTCTGGTCACTGCCGTGGCACAGATTCCATCCCTGGCCCTGGAATTTCTGCATGCTGCGCCAAAAAAAAAAAAAAAAAAAAAAACCAGTTGGGTCAGTCCCAAACGGAGGAGCAGCCATCAAGGTAAATGGATTCTCTTCTGTCTTGGGCTTGGATTAGGGTGAGCGAAGTTTGAGGAGGCGCTCCCAGTACAGTTGTGCTAACTGCCAGGGCTCCGGAGATGGAGTGCCACCTCCCTAAATTTTGTGCCCTGGGCACTTGTCTTGCCTCTCCCCAGCACCGTCTCTCACCTGGCCTCACCTGGACTGATGCAACAGACTCCTAATCTTTCCTCTTCTTCTCTTACCTGCCGTGATTTGGCACATTTGATAATTCTCAGCAAACAGCCAGAGGGATTCTGTTATGACAGTGTAAGTCAGAACTTGCCACTCGCTCAGACCCGCCTCTGGCCTCTTCCTCTGGCTCGGTAGAGGCTGCCTTCCTCCCCGTCCCATCCAATCCTTGCCCTTCACTCCGCTGCTGCTGCGGCGGGTTCTTGGCTGCCCTTCACCTGCGCCAGCCCTGCGCCCCACTGGGTTCTCTGCCTGGCATCCTTTCACCATGACTTCCTGCGAGCCCCGTGGCTTCCTGCCTTCTCTCCCTGGGATCCTCAAAGAAAGCTCACCTTCTCGGTGAGGTTGTCCGTGACCTCCCGCTTTACCTTGCACCTGCTCACCCGCACACTCCCGAGCCCCTTCTCGCTTTGATTTTTTCCCCCTGACACAGCCTCCTCCTTCCATTTCTTCCTGGCACAAGCAGGGAAGTGGCGCCAGGGCAGCGGTTTCTGTGTTTGATTGGCTGCTGAATGCAGGGCGCCCGGATCCCGACCTGCCCCTGGGTCCGCGTTCTGATGGAGGAGGCTGGCTGGATGACTGAATGCTTGGGGGCGGTGGGTCACTTCCGACCCACGTGGGCAGCTGGTGCCCTAGGCCCCACCCTCCAGTCCCCCAGCATCTCCCACGTGTCTCCTGGCGCAGCGGGAACACAGATGGACCCCGTTCCGATTTGGCGGGTGAAACCCCAGGACTCTGCAACCAGAGATCACACCCCCTCTGCGCCTTTGTCTTTTTTGGCCTCAGCTCATCAGAAGCTTTCTCTTTGGAAAACCAACAGAGCCCTCTGCCAGGAAGGTCTGCTGGTCCTTCTTGTTGTTTCAGCTGTTTGCAGGGCGCTCTCGCGGGCTGCTTGGCCGCGGGAAGCCCGCGGGGAGCCAGGGTCAGGTGATGGGCTTCCAGCCCTGGTGTGCGGACAGGCCGGAGCCATCTTCAGGTTGCCTCACCCCTTCTGCTTCTCAGCCCCTCTGGCCAACGTCCTGCCCGGGGATCGTTTCTGCGCTTGTAAGTACTTTCCCCATCAGCAGGCCCGGAACCGAAAGGGAAGCCAAGCTTGAGCAGAGCCGGCAGCCTTGCCTTACAGCAGCGGTTATGGAGAAGAACGAGACCATTGCAGAGCTGACTGGCAACCAGAGTTCACTTTCCTGAGGCCTGAGGGTGGCTGAGTAATGGGCAAAGTTCATACCTGTGCTCGGCAAGAGCTGTCGCGGTCAGTTCTGCTCTGGTGGAATGGACCGGCCTTCCTTGGGAGCTGTGCCGAAGTACCCTCCAGCCTGGTGAAAGGAGGGGTGGAGGCTTTGTTTGCCAAAGACAACCCCCTTTCTTCCTAAGCCCCCAGGAGTGTTTCTTGACTGTGTCTGTTCTTCCTTCCGAGGGGAAGAGTGTGATGTGTTGAGAAAATTGGGGGGAGTTCCTTTGTGGCTAGGCGGGTTAAGAACCCCACTAGTATCCATGAGGATTCGGGTTCCATCCCTGGCCTCGCTCAGTGGGCTAAAGATCTGGTGTTGCCGGGAGCTGCAGAGTAGGTCGCAGATGCGGGTCAGATCTGGTGTGGCTGTGGCTGTGGTGTAGGCCAGCGGCTACAGCTTGGCTTTGACCCCTAGCCTGGGACCTTCCATGTGCTGTGGGTGCAGCCCTGAAAAGACAGACAGACAGATAGACAGACGGACAGTCAGAAAGAAAGAAAGAGAGAGAGAGAGAGAAAGAAAGAAAGAAGAAAGAAAGAAAGGAAGGAAAAGAAAGGGAAAATTTGGGAAAGTAACCTCAGATAAGACACTGAGCAGAGAGTCTCAGCTTGGACCTTTAAAAAACAACCCTCCCCCACTTTACTGACATAAAATCGACAAATAAAAACTATATTGCTTGCCACATACAACATGATGTTGTGATATACATTACAAAACGACCACAGTCAAGCTAGTTAACTCAGCCGGCACCTTGCATAGTCATTGTTTATAAATTTATTTTCTGGCCGCAGCCGAGGCATGTGGAAGTTCCTGGGCCAAGGAGAGAACTCTCACCACAGCAGCGACCCTCGCCACGGCAGTGACAAAGCGAGATCCTTCGGCATTAGGCCACCAGGGAACTCCAAGCTTTACATTTTGTTGCGTGTGGTGAAAACATTGAAGATCTACTCTCTTAGCAAATTTCAAGCATGCCATACAGTTTTATTAACTCTAGTCACCCTGCTGTATGTTCGAGCTCCAAGAGTTACTCATTCTGCAAAACCGAACGTTTGTACTCTTTGACAAACTTCCTTCCATTTCTCCCACTCCCTGGCCCCACCCCACCCGCCCCAGTCCCTGGCAAACACAATTGTCCTCTCCGCTTCTATGAATTCTACTTTTTGAGATTCCACGTATAAGTGAGATCATGTTGTATTCGTCTTGTGCCTGGCTTATTTCACTTGGCGTAATGTTCTCCAGATTCATCCAGGTTGTTATAAATGGAGACAAATTTCCTTCTTTTTAAAGGCTGAATAATTCTGTTTTGTGAGTATGTGTGAGTGTGTGTGCGCGTGTGTGTGTGTATGTGTGTGTGTGTACCTAGCACATTTTTCTTTACCTATTCATCCATTGCTAGACACTTAGGCTATCCTGAATATGCTGCAGTAAACATCGGGGTGCAGATAGCTCTTCAAAATATTAATTTCATTTCCTTTGGATATATACCCAGGAGTGAGATTGCCGGGTCATATGGTAGTTCTATTTTTAATTTTTTGAGGGACTTCCATACTGTTTTCCATAATGTCAGCCTGGATCTTAATCAAGGTCCATGGCTTGGAGTTCATTCTTTGAATGTCTGACTTACTTTTTCCCCTGGAGTTAAAAACAATAAATGGGGAAAGGAATAAATATCTCCTTGGAGGCATGGGCGTGAAGGATAATGCGATGGTGGACTGGCTAAATCAGTTTTATTTCCATTCTATAAGAATTCTAAGTATTAATGGTTCTCTTTGAAAATCCTCCGAGGAATATTTTATCATGGAACGCTTAAGAAAAACAATCTGTTTGTTGGTGTTCCCACCTTAATTTTAGCTTCTTTCCTACGTGATTCCTCCCCCAAGCATTGGGTCATTCTGAAATGGATTATGGATAAAGAATGAGGTCTCTCTAGGGTTCCAAGCTAAGTGGCTTTAAGAAGAAAAGCTTTTCTATGATTGTCGCTCGTGGTCAGAAGCCAGTAGAATGAGACTGGGAATCAACCAGCAGGTCAACAAGTGTTTGTTAGGCCCCCTCCTTGTGCAAAGGCTCTTTTCTTCTAGAAAGGGAGAAGTCTTTGGGGCCTCAAGATCAACAAATACTGGTTGAATCTAATTGAGTTTGAAATAATAACCTTCTTTTTGGAAAACAGAAGAATTTGCATTTTGACCGTGACTGTTTACTTGGACTTCCTTTTATTTTGATTACGTACATCTCTGCCCTTCCTTTGGCGTTTATCTAGGTCTTCCAGAATTTGCATACCTCCAGCCACTCCCATGCACTTGAGTTGACCATCGGGTTGGCCGGCTAGGCATGCATTCTTTCCACAAGGGCAGGTATGCACAACCGGAAATAGCATGTCATAGCCCCGGCCCCAGTGGCACCTTTATAGATTATAATTTGATTCTCCTTTATGTATTTGGTTTTCGACCGCACCCTTGGCATGCAGAAGTTCCCAGGCCAGGGTTCAAACCTGCGTCTCAGCAGCAACCTGGGCCAAAGGCAATGACAACAGCAGATCCTTAACCCAGTGGGTCACCAGGGAACTCCTGGTTCTCTTTCCATCACCTCCACGGATTAGGTGTTCAACTGAGTTTTTTTCACGTGGTCTAGAATTTCAAGTCTGTGTTTCCTTAATCACCTTGTACGTTTAGGGCTTTTAAGTGAACTAGGGGTAAAATGGCTTTATTCTATGGTTCCCATTTGCAACGTGCAGTTGAAAGCATAACCTTCGACTTCTGTCTTTCAAAACTCAACCTGATTTATTGCTTTGGTATTTTGCCACTGAACCTGAATCATCTCTAATTAGGTTAAGCATCAGTTGGTTTTCTTTCCTTTTTTCTTTTTGGCTATGCCCGCGGCATTCAGAAGTTCCTGGGCCAGGGATCAAACCTGTAACTGCAGCAGTGACAGTGCCAGATCCTTAACCACCAGGACACCAGGGGACTCACTTTTGTTGTTGTTAGTTTTCTTCTAGTACCAGAATCATGATTTTTTTTTTTTCTAAGCATCTTCTGTTTAAAATGGGATGCAAAGACTATCGCCGGCCTCACCTGGAGATTATTATTAGAAATACAGCTCCCGAGTCCCATCCTCACCTACTGAGTCTCCATTTGAATAAACCCTCCAGCTGATCTGTATGTACACCTAAAATGTGAGAAGCACTGATTGAACATGTTGGAGGATTTTCTTATTAAAAATTACATTGTCAGGGAGTTCCCTTCGTGGCTCAGTGGTTAACGAATCCGACTAAGAACCATGAGGTTGCGGGTCCGATCCCTGGCCTTGCTCAGTGGGTTAAGGATCCAGTGTTGCCGTGAGCTGTGGTGTAGGTCGCAGACGCGGCTCGGATCCCGCGTTGCCGTGGCTGTGGCGAAGGCTGGCAGCTACAGCTCCTGTTAGACCCCTAGTCTGGGAACCTCCACATGCCGCGGGTGCGGCTCTACATAAAAGGCAAAAAGACAAAAAAAAAATTACATTGTCAGGAAGTAAAGGGACCCATTTCCATGAAATTTTATTTTAAATTTTTTGCTGTTGAGGGCCACACCTGCGGCATATGGAAGTTCCCAGGCTAGGAGGCGAATCGGAGCTATAGCTGCTGATCTACACCACAGCCACAGCAATACAGGGTCCGAGCTGTGTCTGCAACCTGTGCCACAGCTCATGGCAATGCCGGATTCTTAACCCACTGAACGAGGCCAGGGACTGAATCCTCATCCTCATGGATCCTACTCAGTTTCTTTATCGCTGAGCCACAGTGGGAACTCCTCCCTAACATTTTATCCTGAAACATTTCAAACATACAGCAAAAAGCAAAGAGTTCTTCAGTGAGCTTCCATAGACTGTGCACCTAGATTCTACCCTTATTTTTTTCTTTGTCCCCCAGTTTTTCTCAAGAATTCTATTTATAAGTCAAAGTTCCCACTGTGGCGCAGTGGAACCCGACTAGTATCCATGAGGATGCGGGTTCAATCCCTGGCTTCCCACAGTGTGTTGAGGATCCGGCGTTGCCGTGAGCTGTGGTGCAGGTAGCAGACACAGCTTGGATCCCATGTTGTTGTGGCTGTGGTGTAGACAGACCAGCAGCTACAGCTCCGATTCGGCCCCTAGACTGGGAACCTCCATATACAGCGGGTGCGGCCTTTAAAAAGAAAAAAAAAAAAAAGGAATTCTATATGTAAGTGTTAGTTGTTGACAGTATGACTGTTAGAATGGATCACGTCTTGGTACTAAGGTTCTCGCCTTTTCTTCCAGAACCCTCGTTGAGTTTGACGAGGTCACACTTAGTTTGGGAATTTCTTCTGGGTCAGAGGAGCACAGCGGGATGCGAGTGGGGGAGCACTGGGATTCTGTAGAGCTGGGTACTGACCCGGGCCCCGTCCTGAACACGGGGCCTCAGTATTCTCATCGAGATGGTCAGCAGGTTGAGAGAGAACACCTTGAATGTCACTTCCAAGCGTGTAACGATCGGTCTGTGGCGAATATTATTAGCATCACTCTTTCTCAGGTGGAGAAACTGATGTACCCCGTTCAATATTCGAATAAGAGGGAAAACATCTGTTGGCTTGGAAAAGTGGTTATTTCCTAAGCTACTGAGTAAAACACAGCTGCCCTGGCAGTTTTGACTCTGTTTTCTTGTCGATTTTTGTTCTTTCAGGAAACCTTACAGACACACGAAGCCTTCACCATCTGGAACTCAGAAACTCGACTGGGGCCGACTGTGGCTTCTAGAACGTCCAGGTGTTCGGCAGATGTGAGCGTCTGTCCTGTACTCGCCAGCTGGCGGCCCAGACGGAGGCAAGACTCGTGCTGCGTCTCTCACACCCCTGAGCACAGAGGGGTCATTTTCCAAGTGGCCAGGGAACAGAGTTGTTGACACTGGTGGTGTCTGATTATTCACACACTGCCCGTCGGAGTTGCAGGGGAGAGAGAGCCAAGTTCAGGGTTGCAAGTTTCCTGACCCTCTAGAATTAGGATTCCAGATGGGGACCTCGCTTCTGTAGCCCCATCACCTATAGACATCACCCCGCCACCACCGCCACCAGCACTTTCTTGCAGACCCAGCCCAGCTCTCCAGGACTCCCTGCACTGAACGTGAGCAGAAGGGAGCTCCCGGCCAAGTCTCTAGCCGTGGCCGCGCCATCACTGCCCACAGGTGGAATCTTCTTCCCCTTATCACCATGGCCGGGCTCTTCCTAAAGGTTTTGTTGGTGGCGGTGAGTTCTCTCGGATGTCTTTATCCTCTCATGGATTATTGCTTCCGTGGGGAAACAAGAGGCCAGAAACCGAATTTCGTGATCATTTTGGCAGATGACATGGGATGGGGTGACCTGGGAGCAAACTGGGCAGAAACGAAGGACACTGCCAACCTTGATAAGATGGCTGCAGAAGGAATGAGGTGAGTCCTGAAGATGCTAAGCCAGCATCTCTTCAAATGTCTTACCTTGACTTTCTGGGCGGGCGGGGGCGGGGGGGCAACGTAAAGCTCTGAAGGAGCAATTGATGGGTCCGTGTTGATTGAATTAATTGACTGATGAATTTGGTTTGGAGCCAGTCCAGCATCATGAAGAAGTGCATCATCCGTCCATTCGTCCGTCCATCCATCCATCCATCTATCCAGTAACAGTTATTTTATATGTATCTGTCTGGGAACACAAAGGTGAACAAAATAAAAATCCTTGCCCTTGAGATGGGTTGCAAGGAAAGTACAGATTACAATCTAGTCCATGAGCATGCATCAGGAATTTTTGGAGTCTGCGGGGAGGGTGTGGACTCCAGCCTGGGGGGCTGAAGGGAGAAGGTGACCTTTGAAGAGTAACTGAAAGTCAGCGGGGCACATGAAGGCCCAAGGACTTATTTGTGAGCAGACAGGACTTAGCGGTCCATTTAAAGTTTCCAATCCTTCAAAGGCGTGTTGTGACCTTTTTTTAAAAAAATGATTTTATTGATGCACAGTTGATTTACAAAGTGGCCTTACTTTCTGCTGTACCACAAAGTGATTCGGTTGTACATATACGCATATCTCTCCCCATATCAGTTGTCACAAATCATTGAGTAGATTTCTCTGTGCTGTACAGCGGGTGCCTGACGACAATCCGTACCACATACAGCAGTGTGCTTTTGCCAGTCCCAAACTCCCAGTCCATCCCCCACCCCCACCTGTCCCCTTTGGTAACCATAAATTTTTCAAAGTCTGTGAGTCTGTTTCTGTTCGGAACATACCTAAGTTCATTTGTATCTTTATTTATTTTCATTTTGATTTTTTTTTTTTTGTCTTTTTAGGGCTGCCCCAGCAGCATATGGAGGTTCCCAGGCTAGGGGTCGAATCAGAGCTGTAGCTGCCAGCCTACACCACAGCCACGGCAACGCCAGATCTGAGCCGCGTCTGCGACCTACATTGCAGCTCATGGCAACGCCGGATCCTTAACTCAGTGAGCAAGGCCAGGGATCGAACCCGCGTCCTCATGGATGCTAGTCAGATTCGTTTCTGCTGAACCACGATGGAAACTCCTGTATCTTTTTTTTTAGATTCCACGCATAAGTGATATTATATGATGTTTGTCTTTCATTGTCTGACTAACTTCACTTAGTATGATAATCTCTAGGACCATCCACGTTGCTGCAAATGGCATTATCTCATTCTTTTGTTTATAGCTGAGTAGTATTCCATTGTATATATGTGCCACATCTTTTTTATCCATTCATCTGTTGGTGGACATTTAGTTTACTTCGATGGCTTGGCTATTGTGAATAGTGTTGCAGTGAACATTGGGGTGCATGTATCTTTTCAGATTATGGTTTTCTTCAGATAGATGCTTAGCAGTGGGATTCCTGGATGGCACCATAGTGCTATTTTTAGTTTTTTTGAGGAAACACCATACTGTTTCCCATAGTGGCTGTGCCAGTTTACATTCCCACCAACAGCGTAGGAGGAGGCCTTTTGTGACCTTAAGCTACAATCCAAACTCTTGAAGAGCAGCTTACAAAACCAGCCCATCCTCCACCCCGTTCTCTGCATGGCCCCTTCTGTCTCCCTGCTGGCATCTTGATGAGATCTTTTTTTTTCTTTTTTGGCTGTGCCTAGAACCATGTGGAAGTTCCTGGGCCAGAGATCGAAACTGTGCCCACAGCAGTGACAACACTGGATCCTTAACCCGCTGCTTCACTGGGAACCTCCTCTTAATGAAATCTGAAAGATGTTTATTTTCTAAAATAATTAATTAATTAATTTTTCTTTCTTTTTAGGGCCGCACCTGCTGCCTATGGAAGTTCCCAGGCTAGGAGTTGAATTGGAGCTGCAGCTGCCAGCCTACACCACAGCCATGACAACACTGGATTCAAGTGGCATCTGGGACCTACACCGCGGCTTGGGACAGTGTTGGATCCTTAATCCAGTGATCGAGGCCAGGAATCGAACCCGCATCCTCGTGGATACTAGTCGAGTTCTTAACCCATTGAGCCACAATGGGAACTCCTTTTTTTTTTTTTTTTAAATAATATGCAGAGCTTTTTTTCTTTTCTCTTCTTTTTTGGCAGCCCAGAGGCATACTGAGTTCCTGGGCCAGGGATCAGCTCTGACCTGTGACCTATAGCAATGCTGGATCCTTTTAACCTACTGTGCTGGGCTGGGGATCGAACCAGAGTCCTGGTGCTGCAGAGACGCAGCCGATCTCGTTGCACCACAGCAGGAACTCCTGAAAAACTCCTTGCCTCCTGAATTGTGAGAGAATAGATTTCTCTCATTTTAAGCCACCCAATTTGTGGTAATCTAAAAAGGCAACCTCAGGAAAAGGTACACCTTCCTTCCAGCTCTGGGCTTCAGGAAGAAAAATGCCTTGTCTCTTCTTCCACCCTCATATTCCCGGCACAGTGCCTGGTGCCTAGTGGGCAACTCGTGCATATTTGTATGTCAATAAATGGGCTTCTGGAGTTCAAGGTGCTTTGAAACGTGACCGCAAGTTTTTCAGGTCAGAATTTTTTTTTGTTGTTGTTGTTGTTTTTGCTCCCCGGGGGGAGAGTTAATCCATAGCATTTAACAGCTCCTCAGAGGGAACTGGGTTGCCACATGCTTAAGAACTTCTGCTTCTAGTTTCGGGTGGGTTTGTGGGCAAATATCTGGCCCATCATTTAAACCGAGATTTGTGAGGCCTGGGCAGGCTTCTCGGGAGCTGTCCCCACAGCCCGCACTCAGCCTGAGCCCAAGGGCACCTTGGGGGCCAGGTGCAGACACAGCTGGGTGGGCGCTCCTATTGTTTCCTCCCCTTGCTGAAAATGTTCCCTCCATCCGAGTCTTGTGGCGGGGCCAGGCGGAGGGCCCTCTGGCCCGAGTTTTCACTCTGTGCCTTGTTGACAGGAAAGCGAGCTTCCTGTGAGGCCAGGGATTGATTCATCACGGGCTTTTCCTCTGCCTACTCACCGCCGGGGGGGAACCGTGACTTTCTGTCAAGAACGCTTATTGCCAAACAGGCTCTCAGGGTGACTTGAGAAATTGTCTATTCTTCTGTCTCCTTTCGATGCGTACGTTCCTTTCCTAGGATTGCAGCCACAGTTGACTCTAAATGAGGGGACCTTCATAAAACAAAATGAAATAATCCCCTCTGCAGCAACATGAATGGACCTAGAAATGATCATACTGAGTGAAGTAAGCCAGACAAAGACAGATGTCATGCGACATTATGAATATGTGGAATCTGAAAAAGGGATACAAATGAATTTATTTCCAAAACAGGAACAGACTCACACGGAAAACAAATTTCTGGTTACCAAGCGGGAAAGGGGAAGAGGAAGATAAATTAAAGAGTTTGGGATTAACAGATACACGTGCCTTTATATAAAATAGATAAACAAGGACCTACTGTAGAGCACAGGGAATCATATTCAATAACTCGCTATAACCTGTAATAGAAAAGAAGCTCTTCTAGCCTCTCGCAGTTCAGAGGTTAGATGTTAAAACAAGGTGTCGGTTTTCCGTTGTGCTGCAGTGGGTTATGGATGCAGCTCAGATTCTGTCCCGGCACCAGGGAACGTCCATTTGCCAAGTGCCGCAGGTGCAGCCATAAAAATTCCAATCAATCAATCAGTCAGTTAATCAATAGAGATTCTGCACCCACCTCATAGGAGGCTATGAGGACTAAATGAAGTCATCCCCTTAAGAATGAGCACAAAGGAGTTCCCGTTGTGGCGCAGTGGAAACAAATCCGACTAGTATGCATGAGGATGCGGGTTCGATCCCTGGCCTCGCTCAGTGGGTGAAGGATCCGGCGTTGCCCTGAGCTGTGGTGTAGGTCGCAGATGCTGCTCAGATCCGGCGATGCTGTGGCTGTGGTGTAGGGCTACAGCTGTAGCTCCAATTTGACCCCTAGCCTGGGAACTTCCATATGCTGTGGGTGCAGACCTAAAAAAGGCAGAAAAAAAAAAGGGATTAGCACAGATCCTGGCATACAATAGACGCAATTGTTATTGTTATTAGAAACAATATCCATCTGGCCTGTCGGTGTGAATCAGCTCTTCTGCGTATTGGAAGGTCTAAATGATAACTCTTGGAAGGAGGAACAGGGCCCAGGGACAGACCCCAGTTAGTCTCTGTGGACCATGCACGCCGGCCAACACCGTATTTGAATCAGATCAATAGCTGCAATAGTTACTAACCTGAACCAAGTGCTCGCGGGGCTCTGGGGATGGCCTCCTTTGATTCTTGCCACCACCTGATGTTTCTCTTCTCTCACAGATGAGGAAATCAAGGTCAAGTTGAGGTAGTGAGTGGCTGAGTCAGCATTCTCTCATTCAGGAGCCTATTGTTAAGGGCTGGGCGGGGGCGGGGGGAATGGGTCAGAGAGCCCTTCAAGGCCTGGGTCAGCATTGCCTGGAAGAGGGTAGGAGGCTGTTGAAGAGGTAGCAACTAGAATCTCACTATTCCCCCCCTTTGGAGCTGACAAAGATCTCCGTGCGGTGCGGGTTAAGACGCAACCGAGAGATGTGGCGTGGATGCCAGTCATTGATGCAGGAGGCTCAACCAGCCGGGAACGTGTGATTGCCAAGGTCTCAGGTGCCTGGCATCTCCCCCTGCCCCACGCTCCTGACGGTGCGCTTATTTTTGGTCCTCAGACACACCCTTTTGGCTGCCTTTGGGCCTTTGCACTGACTGTCCCTTCCCTCTTCCCAGCAAGCTCTCCCCTCAGACTTCAAGCATCTGGTCCCTTCTCATCCTTCTAGTCTCTGCTCTGACGTCATATCCTTGAGGGTGTCTTTCCTGACCAGCCTCCCCAGCACTGCCTTCCTTCACCACGCGTGTCTCCGGCCTTTTCTCCCCGTTTATTTCCATGACTCATATTACTGTTGACCTGATCTTGGTTTGCTTCTCTCTTTTTTGTCTTTTTAGGGCCGCACCCGCGGCATATGGAAGTTTCCAGGCTAGGAGTCAAATCGGAGCTGCACCTGCCAGCCTACGCCACAGCCACAGCAATGCAGGGTCTGAGCCGTGTCTGCAACCTACACGACAGCTCACGGATCCTTAACCCACTGAGAGAGGCCAGGGCTCGAACCTGAATCCTCATGGATACTAGTTGGGTTTGTTACCTTTGTGCCATGATGGGAACTCCAGTTTACTTCTTTATTGCCCGTCTCTCACCCTGGAATGTCTTATCTAGGATGGAGATAGAACTGTCTTATTTATTTATCTTGTTCATGCCTCCAGTGCTTATAGCAAGGCCTGGAGCATGGCAGGTGCTCAAGAAAACATTTGTGCCCAGATTCAGACTCTTAGGTCTAATCTTCTGAGCCTGAAGGGGTGAGTTATCCACAGCATGGAATTCCAACCCAGGCTGCCCGGGTCTGTCACTTACTAGCTCTGGGACACTGGGCCCATTTTCAAAACTTTGCCTGGCCTCGGTCTGCTCATATCTAAAATGGGACATTGGAGTTCCCATTATGGCTCAGCGTAACTAATCCCACTAGTATCCATGAGGATGGGGGTTTGATCCCTGGCCTCGCTCAGTGGGTGAAAGGATCCAGCATTGCTCTGAGCTGTGGTGTAGGTTGCAGATGCGGCTTGGATCTGATGTTGCTGTGGCTGTGGTATAGACCAGCAGCTATAGCTCTGATTTAACCCCCTAGCCTGGGAACTTTCATATGCTGCAGGTGCAGCCCTTAAAAAAAAGCAAAAAAAAAAAGAACATTAATGGAGTGCTTCTGTGACTCGGGTTAAGGATCCGACATTATCACAGCTGGGGTTGCTGCTATGGGGCGGGTTCGATCCCTGGCCCTGGAACTTCCATATGCTGTGGGCATGGCCAAAAAGAAAAAAAATTAAGATGGGACAGTTAGGGGATCATCGTGGGTCGTTTTGAGGAGGAAATGAGTTAAGTTGTGTACAGCGCTGCAAGATTCCTGGCAAATGTTGGTGCGTGGTAGGTGTCAGCTGTGTTCTGACGCCATGTCCCACTGGCTCTGCTGCCCTGTCCTCCTCCCATCCCCCCTCGCCTGGCTGGAGGGTCATGCCTGTTTGCTCAGCTTGTGTTCCAGAAGCACCTCACTCCGTCTGTGCCAGACCTGGATCCCTCCCCAAGCTGCGCCGTAGAACTCAGCTGTCCATGTGGAGTCGGCTCGATTCAGCTCGTTCCTGGACCAAGGCCCCTAAGGCCACACTTAAGTGCATCCACACGTGTGCACTTTGGGGTTTGAGCACCTGAGCCGTTATGGGCTGCAGGTGTCCTGGAGGGAGAGGGTGCCGCCGAAACTCAGCCTCTGTCCACTGGTTCCAGATAGAATGTGGAGACAGAGTTATGGGGCGCAGGAGAAAAAATGGCCTTGTCGCTTTACGAGGCAAAGGAGGCCACGGCAGGCTAGAGCCTTAGAGACTGTGCGCTCTTCTTGGAGAGAATAGAAAGTGATTTTAGAATTTGGGAGCAGAAAACGGGGCTGCAGGTTAGGATCAGGGTAGATGCAAGCTTTCATCCCTCTTCAGCCTCGGGGCTGTTCTGGTGCTCTGCCTCTCCGGTTTGCATTTGTTGGAGGTTTTAGTTCTGCAGGAGAACTCAGAGATATTGTCATGCATATTCTGTGAAGAGGAGCCAGGACCCTGTCCCCAGGCTGCACTATTATTTCTTTTCTTTCTTTCCTTTTGTTTTTTTTTTTTTGGCTGATCCTTGGCACATGGATTTTCCAGGCCAGGGATCAGATCTGAGCTGCAGAGGTGCAACTTACACTGCAGCTGCAGCAACACCAATACTTTAACCCACTGTGCCAGGCTGGGAATCGAACCTGTGTCCTGGCGCTGCAGAGATGCCATCGATCCCATTGTGCCACAGCAGGAACTCCATTTGTTTTCTTTTTTAGGTTCCACATCTAATTGCAATCAAAGTCTTTGTCTTTCTCTCTCTGACTTATTTCACCTAGCATAACGCCCTCTCGGTCCATCCATATTGTTGCAAATGTTCAGTCTTTTTTACGGCCGAGTCGTATTCCATTGTGTAGAGATACCACGTCTTCTTTATCTGTTCTTCTGTTGCTTCTGGGTCTTGGATGTTGTAAATAATGCTGCAGTGAACATAGGGGTGAACTTGGCCGGATGTCATCAATACGTTGGCTTGTGGAACCTGACTTGTAAGCCGTGAACCACAATCTGTCCACCTTGCTTTCTCTTCCTCTCTGCTTCACCCCTTCTCTGCCCTCAATTTAATTTTGAATCAAGCTCCTGCTGCCTGAGCGTTCTAGGCCGTGACTTAGCTCAGAATCAGAGATCAATTGTCCGCCCCCTCCCACCAAGGTCAGAGGCTCCCCGGGGCTTGGAGGCTGTTTCTAAAAAGAGCCCAACGCTGGGGTGTGATTTCTTTTTGCAGAATAAGCTTTTTGCAAAAGTTCCTCTGCTCGGTTACCTCTCGGGACTTTCTCAGCTCTTCCGCCAGCTTTGGGAGTTTGCATGCAGTAACCTGAAGGAAGAGGAGACCCAGGCTGGTGCTGGAGGCTGTCGGGCAGTGAGGTCTGGGGGACCCCCCCCACCCCCGCGAGGGCAAGGGTGGAGAGAACTTTCCGAACGAGTATTGGCAAGACTGTCCCCTGGCCATGGAATCCCCTTCCGGCTCTATCTACACCAGCCCCCTGGCCCCGCAGAGTAATTGAGATTCAGGGCGAGGACCCGCATCAGGGAGAGATCCTCCTCCCGTGACCCTCAACTTTAACTCAGCCGTTTGCTCGGAGAGGTCCGGTCCTACCTCCCCCTTGTGAACTCGCAGCATCGTGGGACAGGCAGTTGTACCCTTTGTCCTTGAGCAAGCAGGTCAAATAGACAGAAAAATCGTGTGATGCCCACCTGTCCACTGGGGCGAGGTGCAGACTGGGTTTTAACCTTGTGTCTCTGCGTAGCAGACGGGGAGCTGCAGGAACACGGCGATCTAGATGACAGTCTGTCTTCGAGAAAAGGGACTGAAATACTAACCAGCGAGGCCGTGGTGCCAGCCTGCTTCGCAATTGCCAAGTTCAAAATAGCCCGTCCAGTGGCTGTCATTTGTTCTGCTTTTAAATCTCCCAGCTAGCAGTCATTCAACACTGAATCTCTACTAAGGGCAGGTATGAGTCGCGCTGGGAGACCCCAGCCAGCTCTGCCCCGAAGAGGCTGACAGCCTGGTGGCAAATAGAGGCAGGAAAACCAGGCTTTCGAACGAATGCAGAAGGAAGAGCAGGCACTCCTGAGGCATCTCCCACCTCTGGGGCTTTTATAACCTGAGGTGGATGTCATTGAATTGACATCCTAGGGAACAGAATTAGCACATTACGAATACACTGGTCACAGGCAAGAATGAGAAAAGTCCGGCTGGGCTTCTCACCTTTTGGGTGACAAAGTTCAGAACGAAAGGCTGTTCCTCCAGAGGAAGGCAAGAGATCCTCAATCAAGCTTATCTATTAGGACCTGAATGCTGAGCCCTTAAAGACGAGTGGGAATTAGCCAGAGGAAGGGGGAGGAAAGACAGTCGTAGGCAGAGGGAAAAATGGGCAAGGATCCGGAACTGCAAGATGCCTGTTCACTCAAATATTCATAGAGCTCCCCTGATGCCTTCACGATCTAAACAATAAAAAGCCCTCAATCTCTCGGTGCTGGCTCGCATTTTAGGGCTGGGATAGGGCTTGCAAAGTCTGGACCCACCCATGGGGCAGCTGACAAAGAGCATCCTGTGCATATTCAGATGCTTGGGGAGCCTTGAGGGCTGAATTCACCGACCTGCCTTTGGGATGCATTGCTCTAGCTCTCCAGGCATGGCTCACACGGGTGGCTGGGACGGCAGGGAGCATATCGCCAGAACCTCCAGAATGGCTCAGCTCAGACTGGTGGCAACAGGGAGAAGTGTCTGATCCAGGAGGCGTGGAGAGGCCGGTGTGCCCATCTTGTCACGTACCTTGTGTGTGTCCCACCTTGAGTGTGAATGGGCAAGTATCCACAACAAGGGCGTGAAAGGGAAAGGGGGGAGCTTGCCCAGGATCATATTCAGTTAGCTGCCAGGAACGTCTTTTTTGAAAAGAGTGAGAGTAGGAGTGGATGGGTGGATGGACTGGTGGGTGGATGGAAGGATGGATGGATGGGTGAGTGAATGAGTAAGCAAAACACACCAAATTGGCTATTTGCTTCCACATTCTCTTGTAGCTTGCAAAGGGCCTGCCTGTGGGTTATCTCTATGATCCCCCTTAACCCTCCTTCCCGTTTAACAGAAGGCAGCACGGAGGCCGAGCTGAGCTGGCCCAGCCACGTCCCGCTTCAGCCTTTTTCCAGGTCTCACTACTACTCTGTCCCTCTGCACTCAAAGGCCACGGCAGATGATTTGAAAAACCCATTTCCACCTCCAAGCCTTTAAATTATGAATGGAGCACAGATAGCTTTTATTCCAGTCACATGGCCGTTTAGAGAGTTGCCGCAGCCAGCCTCATCGTCTATTTTCAATTCCTTATAAATGAAGGCTGGACACGCTTAACTTTGCGATCTTATGTCTCTCCAGGGCTTTCGAGGCAGCGTGTCCAGCGCTAACATTCCCTGATTCTAATACACGTAATTTATGCGATGGCGAGTTGCTTGGGTTTCTGTCTGGCTGTGTCTTAATTTGCGTTGATTTTCCTGTTAACAGGCCGCTGTAATGTCTGGCTCTGTATTTCTAGCTTTGCCTTACAATGTAGTTTCAGCCTTTAATTAGGACCCCTGTTGGCGAACTAGCCTGAGCCTGCCCAGAGAGATTTGGGGAAAAACAAAAGAAGCTTTCCAAATAGCAAGGCCACTTTATTGCTTATTAATTAGTCCCCGCCAAATGGAGACAGAGGCTGGAGAGGGGAAAGGTGACACTGAGGTCAGTTCGTGGAGCCGCATGGGGTATTGTTAGGTATTTTTTGGTGGTGGTGGGGGAACAGTCAGGGCTCTCCGGACACCTGGAAATAAAGGAAATAAGATTGTTTCTGAGAGTTAAGCTGTGAACTTTAACACACAGTGGGGAAGGGATTGAGCCCTAAAAATATCAGCTTAAGCCATTATGTGGAAAATGGACTAACATGTTTTTTCCAATCAAACTACCCCGGGCCTCTCTCTTCAAGTTTCGTTTGGTCATTCACCAGATTTTGCTGGAGCAGCCCCTTCCGCCAAAGCACTCTGCTTAGGGCTGGAGTTGCGACTTGAAGCCCCACCCTCATAGAACCTGCAGTCTGGGGAGGAACTTCCATCTTGCCGTAGAAAGGTGCCCTAGCTGTTTCAAGAGGGTGGTGTTGACATTGTCAAGGGGAAACCACACTCAGCACAGTTGTTAAAAAATAGGCCAGAAATAAAATAAAATAAAATCGTTTCCATGGCAGCTCAGCGGGTTAAGAACCCGACTAGTAACCATGAGGATGCGAGTTCGCTCCCTGGCCTCACTAAGTGGGTTAACGATCTGGCTTTGCCACGAGCTTTGATGTAGGTCACAGGCGTGGCTCGGATCTGGCGTCGTGGTGGCTGTGGTGTGTAGGCCAGCGGTTGCAGCTTCAGTTCAACCCCTAGCCTGGGAAATTCCATAAGCCACAGGTGCGGCTGTAAAAAAAGAAAAAAGAAAAAAAATAGGCAAGCAGGTGGCACCCAGTAAATGTGTTTGGGGCACCACCCAGGTGTATTAGTCAGCTCAGGCCGCCACAACAAATGCTACAGAATGAGTGGCTTAAACAACAGATATTTATTTCTCATAATTCTGGAGGCGGTGAAGTCCAAGGTCAGGCTGCCGGCTGAGGGCTCTCTTCCTTCTCACTGTGTTCTGCCAGGACGGAGAAACCACTCTGGTCTCTCTTCTTTTTCTTAAAGGACACTCATGCCATTATGGGGGCTCCACTTTCACGACCTCATTTAACCTAATTACCTCCCCCAGAGGCTCTGCGACCACCAGATACCATCACACTGGGGCTAAGGGCTTCTACGTACGTATATTTTTTGAAGGACCCAAACATTCAGTCCATAGCATCGGGCAAGAAGAAATGGTGACTGACAGACTTTGAGCATCTCAGACCCGTGAGCAAAGGTCAGTTCACAGTCAACCAAAGTCCCCTAAGCTTAGCAGATGGAAGGGCTTTTTCTAGGACCTGTCTGAACTCCCTTTGTATTCATTAACGCCACACTTCCCAAGGCAAACTTTGGATTCTGGCTTCCCGAGTCACTGATGCGCAGGAAGAGAGCACACCCACCTTGCCGACACTGGCTCCTCTGCCGTCCCGGGAAGTCAGTTTGGGAAACAGGCAGGCCCGTGTCTCTCACGGGCTCACGGGGTTTGTGTGGATGTGAGTCAGGCCGGCAGGGTTGGCGCCACCAAGACGGCGTGAGTCTTAGGCCTGTCCCAGCCCCCAGACCAGAGACTAGTTTTAAGGTCGTTCCTCGTGTGGACCAGCCGGCCCCACCCAGCCTTCCTCCAAGTGGGAAGGGCAGTAGGAAGAACGTGGCATCTGGGCTGGGCAGGCCCAGGTTCGGGTTCTAGCGCTGTCGTTTCGCAAGTGTAGGGATCCACCGCCTTCGATGCAGAACAGAGACGAGACGGAGTGCGATGCCTTGTGTCCGCACCAACTGCGTGGTCTCGGGAAAGCTGCTGAAACTCTCTGCTTTCCCTTCCCTGTCTGTAAAGTGGGACTCCGGTGATTTGAAATAATTTATGTAATATGCTTAAGGTAGGAGCCACTTGGTAAGTGGTAGCTGTCTTTAGTATCGTAAGACAAACCTGCGCAAACTGAACGTATGTCTCTTTGCTAGGTCTCAGCTTACATGGAACTTTCTGAAGGAGAAACAGCTTGAGGCCAGGGACTGACCCTGTTTTAGTACCTGTTACCTTCCAGGCTCCTGTCCTGTTGCACCTGCAAGGTGACAGCTGGGACTCTGTTTGTAAACAATAGAAACCCAGCTCAGCCCACCTGAGCACAAAAGGGGCACAGCTTTGGCTTGTGAAGTAAACTCTGGAGAGACTTTTTTTTTGTCTTTTTAGGGCCGAACCCATGGCATATGGCGGTTCCCAGGCTAGGGGTCAAATCGGAGCTATAGCTGCCGGCCTACGCCAGGGCCACAGCAACGCCAGATCCTTCACTCACCGAGTGAAGCCAGGGATTGAACTTGCGTCCTCACAGATACTAGTCCAGTTTGATACCGCTGAGCTATAACGGGAACTCTGAGACTGGCTCTTTTGTCTGAGCTTCTGAGCCAGCTGGCCCATTCTTTCAGGCTCTGCTTATAATGGCAACGAGGTCCTTGCTCTTTGGGGGTTGCGTCCTTTTCCTTTGGCATTTGAGGGAGAATAGAAAGCTCTACCTCTTGCTGGTTGAGAAAATTCCCAGGGTTGGGTTTTGAGTAGCCCTGCTTGACTCCTGGGTCCTGGGTCCGATCAGTGAGGAAAGCAGGTGTGTTACTCTGATCAGCCCCCACTAGAGTCCTGGGCCCCCGTCGGGGGGTAGGTGGGTGGATGTGGGGACGGGAAACAGGCCTTTGCCACCCCACAGAAAACCGCTTTAGTAACTGCTCACATACTGTCCAATCAATGTCTACATTCAGGCTGCCAGGAAGTTTCAGGTGCTCCAGAAGTCCAAGTCGAGACTCCTCCTTCTGGGGAATAAGGAAAGACTTTGTGACAGTGTGACTTGGAGGGTGAGGGAGGTATCTGGAAGGGCGAGAGGAAGGGTGGAGCGTCCTGGCTGAGATGCAGCCAGTCGAGGTGATGGGTTGGCGACTTGCCCGTGGGATGGGGTGGGCGGCGGGATGTGAGATGTTCCAGGAACAACAGTCCTTTAGGCTGAGCTTTGGGGATCTGCAGGGTGGTGTGTTAGTTTCCTGGCGCTGCCCCGACGCAAACTGAGCGGCTTAAACCACAGAAAGGTAGGAGCTTGCTGGTGGCTCATTGGGTTAAGGATCCAGCATTGTCACAGCTGTGGCTTGGGTCACTGCTGTGGCATGGATTTGATCCCTGGCCTGGGAGCTCGTGCATGCTATGAGCACACACACACACACACACACCAGAAATGTATTCTCTCATCTGAAGGCTAGAAGTTAAAACTCTAGGCATTGGCAGAGCCATGCTCCCTTTGAAGCTCTAGAGGAATTCTTTTTTGCCTCTCCGCCTCCTGGTAGCCCGAGGCATCCTTTTATTTTATTTTAATTTTATTATAGTTGATTTACAGTACTGTGTTAATTTCTTCTGTACAGCAAAGTTACCCAGTTATATATTTTTTTTGGGGGGGGGCACTGTGTGGCATATGAGTTTCTGGGCTAGGGATCAGATCCGAGCCACAGTTGCATACTACACTGCAGCTGCCGCAGCACCAGATCCTTAACCCACTGTGCCGGGCCGGGGATCGAACCTGTGCCCCAGTGCTGCAGAGATGCTGCCGATCCTGTTGTGCCACAGCAGGGACTCCATATATATATTCATTTTCAGGTTCTTTTACATTATGGTTTAATCACAGGATATTGAATATAGCTGCCTGTGCTATACAGTAGGACTTTGTGTTTATCCATCCTGTATATAATAGTTTGCACCTGTTAACCCCAAACTCCCAGTCCTTCTCTCCTCTGCCCCCTGCCCCCTTGGCAACCACGAACCTGTTCTCTATGTCTGTGAGTCTGTTTTTGTTTCGTAGATATGTTGATTTGTATTGTATTTTAGATTCTAGGTAAAAGCGATAGCATATGTCTTTCTCTTTTTAACTTACTTCATTTAGTAAGTCGCATCCATGTTCCCGTAAATGGCATCATTTCACTCTTTTTTTATGGCTGAGTAGTATTCCATTGTGTATATGTACCACATCTCCTTAATCCATTTATCTGTCGATGGACACTTAGGCTGCTGTTGTGAATAGTGCCTCAGCGAACGTTGGGGTGCTGGTATCATTTTGAATTAGAGTTTTGTCTGGAGCCCCAGGCTTTCTTAGCGTGTGGCGGTCTAACTGCGATCCTTGCTTCTTTGGTCACTTGGCCATCTTCCCTGTGTGTGTCTTTGTGTCTTCACGCGGAGTTCTCCTGTCTGTGTCTCTCTTCTCTTCTTATAAGGACACCAGTTATAGTGGGTTAAGGAATCACCCCGCTCCAGTATGACCTCATCTTAACTGATTACATCTGCGATGACCCTGTTTCTAAATGAGGTCACCTTCTGAGGGAGTGGGGGTAGATCTTCAGCATCTGGGGGAGCACAGTTCCCAGAGCAGAGGCAGCAGTGGCTCAGAGGCTGAAGAGGTGGGCTGAGCTAGTGTGCGGGGGGTTATGGTGGCCAAGCAGGAGGAAGTCACTGAAGACCAGGGCTCGGGGGACGGCATGGTCCATCAGTGTGCCAGCTCGGGCTGCAGAGAGTGAGCTTGGCATCTGAGAAGGTACCCGCAGTGATTCAGGCGGCAGACGAGGACCATAGCAATCCTGGGTGGCGTCGTGTGGAATGGGAGGAGCCGGAGGAGGCAGGGAGTGGCAGAGAGGAGATGCCTGTTTCTAGCCGGTTTGATGGGAGCGGGCGGACCAGGCTCTTGGAGGGAGGGTGCAACCTGGGGCCTGCGTGGTACTCAAGGCAGTGAATAGGACGCCCACGTAGGGACGAGAGCCAGGTGCCACCCACCCCAGGATTGCATCCATCTATGCCTTGCACACGGCTCCCCTAACACATCTTGGAATGTTCTTTCTCTCCCCATTCAGCTAGTGATGATAGCAATCAGTGGACTACCATGAATTTAAAAGAAAATATTATACTCTAGAGTTCCCTGGTGGCCTAGCTCTTAAGGCTCTGGCGTCATCACTGCTATGGCACAGATTCAGTCCCTGGCCTGGGAACTACTGCGTGCCACAGTGCTGCACCCCCCCAATTCTATTCTGAAGTTGGAACTGTGCCAAGTCCTTGATGTACATCATGCCATTGAATCCCTCGAATAACCTGGTGAAGTTGGTACAGTTATGCCCATTTTGCAGATGTGGATACTGAGACTTGGATTAAGTTACCCATTTTGTCTCACACTAGTTGAAGCTGGGGCCGGATTTGAACCTATGGTTGCTTGTCCACCTTTTTATCCTTCTACGTCTCTGCCACCTGTCTTGGCTGTGGTGAAGCTACAGCCAATACGCGTTCTGTGTATTTCTCTGATCGGGCTCCTCTTTTTTATTTATTTATTTATTTTTATCTATCTATCTATCTATCTATCTATCTATCTATCTATCTATCTACTTGTCTTTTTAGAGCTGTGTCCTCAGCACATGGGTTTCCCAGGCTAGGGGTCAAATCCACCATAGCCCCGGCAATGCTGGACCCTTAACCCACCGAGAGAGGCCAGGGATCGAACCTGCGTCCTCATGGATGCCAGTCAGATTCATTCCCGCTGAGCCACGAAGGGAATGCCTGAGCTCCTCTTATTTTGTCTTTTTAGCCTCCGGCGTCTTGACCCTGCCGCTAAAGTGCGAGCTTCCTGGTAGAAAGGGCTGTGGTCCCTCTGCTCTGCTTGGTTGAAAGAAACCAGCCGCTCAGGTGAAGAATTAGGGTGAGGGGTGATGTGCGTGTGTATGTGTGTGTTGGGAGTCAGGAAGGTGGCTGAGGGCAGGAACATCCAATGGGGAGCATCTCAAAGCCTACCTAACCCGATCCTGGAGGGGTGAGGTCTCGGTGCCTGCGTTCCCCTCGACCGCGCCCCCCAGCCGAGGAGGACTGTCTCCCTGGCAGAGTGCAGGGCTCCAGCTGCCCAAATTGGAGAAACAGGCTTCCTGTGTTTCTGGAAACTGTCCCCCAGGGTCACGGGAGGAGCAGGCAGATGCACCCGTGCTCTCCTGGAACTCCTTTCCAGAGGGGGAGCTGGGCGGCCGGCAAGGAGACACATCCACGAACAAGGTGAGGTCAGAGCTGATAAGAGCTAAGGACAAAATAGGACAGTGATGCCAGGGAGGGTGGCTGGGTCAGGAAAGGCCTCCCTCCCTGAGGAGGTGATGAGAGTGAGATCTGGACAAGACGGGGCTCGAATCAGAACTGTGGCTGCCGGCCTATGCCACAGTCACAGCAATGCCAGATCCGAGCCACATCTGTGACCTACACCGCAAGTCATGGCAATGCTGAGTCCTTAACCCACTGAGCGAGGCCAGGGATCAAACCTGCTAGTCAGATTCGTTTCTGCTGAGCCACAACAGGAACTCCCTGGATTTACCTTTTTTTTTTTTTTTTCTGACTGTGCCTGCAGCATGCAGAAGCTCCTGGGCCAGGGATCGAACTTGGACCACAGCAGTGACAATGCCGGATCCTTAACTGCTAGGCCACTGGGGAACTCCTGGATTTACTTAGATTGCAATGAGAACTGACTTGTGGTTTTTCAGTGATTATTCCAGGAATGATGTTAGCTGATAAACTGTTTTTAGGATCACTTTGGCCGCCCCTTGGAAAACGAGAAGAGAGGGAATTGGGAGCAGGAATTGTAAACAGAGTGCAGGGCTTCGACGTACAGCTGGGCAGGTTGCGCACTGTTCAAATCCATACCATGGCGTGGATGCTGGGTTAGTGCTTTGCTCTTGCTATCTTGAAATGCTTGGTAGTTTTTGAACAAGGGCCTGTGTATTTTCATTTTGCACTGGGCCCTGCAAATGGTGCAGCGGATCCTGCTGTGGTGGATAAAGAGGTGACACCAACAGGCTTGGGTCAACCCATACAAAATGACACATTCAAGCCAGAATGAACCCAGGGCCAATAGCTGCTTGTGACTTAATGTATGTAAAGTCCTTGGAGAAGTGCCTGGATTATAGTGCTTGATGAGCATTAGCTGTGAGAGTACTAATGGTAACCTAATATCTAGTAATCTAGCAGTAATCTAATCATAGTAACAGTAATTATTCTAAGGAACATTTAGGAGTGTGAGCTAGGAGGGTCCTTGTGCTTTAATCTCAGGAGGAAGAGACTGGAAGCAGCTGGGTAGAGATGAATATTTTTGGGGGGGAGAAGTATGAGCACCAAGGTGCTCTGTTTGGGATTTTTTTCTTTTTTTTGGCCACCGTGCTGGGCAGCAGCGTGATGTGGGATCTCAGTTATCAGCCCTGGGATTGAACCTGGGCTGCAGCAGGGAGAGGCTGAGTCCCAACCACTGGTCCACCCAGGAGCTCCTGGGGTTTGGGATTCTGGCGGTGGCCGTTGCTAGCCACCTGCCGCATCCAGGACCCTGAATTTTGCGCCAGGAGCTTAACCCTCCGGAGGCTCCAGTATGTGGGGAGGCGCGGATGCCGGGAGAGAAGCCCGGGCCTGGGAAGCTAGCAGGTGCTCGGCGGTGGAGGGAAGGAAGGCTGCGTGAGCTTCTTCCAGCCGCAGGGAGTGGAGGGTCAGGAAGGAAGCGCTGGCAGGGGTGAGAAGCCAGACTGCGGCACAGTCATCTTCCCTGCCCTCATCCTGTCACATGGAGGCATCGCACATCTGCTTCCAAGTGTGGGGCTTCGGGGCCAGTGCTTTCAGACAGGCATTGCCGGGATCTCCCACTGCACGTCACTGCCCTGATGTGTTCCGTCTTTGCCCTTTGTTGTCTTGAAAAGCGGTGTTAGGGATGGGCGGGGGGATAAATTAGGTGTTTGGGATTCACATCTACACACTACTGTGTATAAAATAGATAACCTACAAGGGCCTGCTGTCTACTCAGTATTCTGTAACAACCCATCCGGGAAAAGAATCTGAACGAGAGTGGATATACATGTATGTAAAACCGTATCCCTTTGCCGTACACCTGAAGCTAACACGCTATTGTAAACCGAGTGTTTGCCAACAGAAAATAAAAATTGTTAGGGAATTCACCCATCTTCTGGGACCGAGGCCCAGGTCTCTTTAGCAAGACTCGTCACGTTGTACAAAAGCAAAGAGGATGGTGGCGTCACCCACTCAACACGTGTTGGGTGGTGTCCCGCCTTGTACTGGGCTGAGAACTTCAAGGCGAGGCAGGTGTGGTCCAGCGAGAGACAGACGCTGCTCCGGTGGTGTGTTGCTGAGTGGCGGCCAGGCCCCAAAGATAGGGATTCAAAACAGCAAGCGTTTTACTACATCTCGTGATGCTGTGGATCAAGAATTCAGACATCTCTTGGTTGGGCAATTTTTTCCTGCGTCGTGTTGACTAAGGCCGCTCTGGGAAAATTCAGCACGCAGGAGCCGGGCTGGGAGGTCTGAGCTGGCCTCCTCCACATGTGTGACATTTAGACGCCAGTGGCCTCAGCTGGGGTCATTGACTGGGGCACCTACAGATGGCCTGTTCGCTGTGGCATTCTTGGGGTACTTTGATTTCCTTTCTTTCTTTCCCTTTCTTCCTTCCTTCCTTCCTTCCTTCCTTCCTTCCTTCCTTCCTTCCTCTCTCTCTCTCTTTGGCTGCACCCACTACATGTGGAAGTTCCTGGGCCAGGGGCTCAACCCGAGTCATAGCAGTGACCTGAGCTGCCACAGTGATGCCAGATCCTTAACCTGCTGTGCCACCAGGGGACTCCTAGTCTGATATCTTATATGACGGCACAGAGAATATTTCAGGGGAGGAGGTGGAAGCTGTCACTTGTAAAGTCTGAGCCTAGAAACTGAGAAGCAGACAGTGAGAGAGAGTGAGACGGTGATTTTTGATGAGATCAGTGTGATCAGATTTGCGATGCAGATGTTTGCGTGAACGTGGAGGATGGCTGGGGCGGCAGGAAGACCAGCCTCCTGTGATAATTTTGACTCTCACTCCCAGGACTCCCATCAAGGCAGTGACCGTGGGTGGCGGAGGGGAGGTACGGAGCTGGGAGCTATTTAGGACCCCAAATCGATAGGTCTGGGTGACCAGTTAGACATGAGAAGAGAGCAAGAGCGAACAGTCCAGGCAGGTCCTGGAGTCCTCTGCTGGGTGGTGGGGACGCTCGGCAAGGTGGCAGATGGGGGCATGTTTTGGAGGTGCAGGTGATGACCACAGCCCTGGGTCGCTGCCTCCACGTGCCGAGTGGAGATGCCCCAGAGGGGCCTGGTGTGAAGGTGTCAGCCTCTGCAGTGAGTCTGGAATTGGGACTGATCTGTCTTCCTTTCCTTCCTTCCTTCCTTCCTTCCTTCTTTCTTTCTTTCTTTCTTTCTTTGGGAGCTGCAGCTGCCGGCCCACACCACGGCCACAGCAACGCGGGATCCGTAACCCACTGAGCGAGACCAGGGATTGAACGCGCATCCTCACAGACACTATATCAGGTTCTTAAC
This sequence comes from Catagonus wagneri, assembly GCA_004024745.2. Lineage (NCBI taxonomy): Eukaryota > Metazoa > Chordata > Mammalia > Artiodactyla > Tayassuidae > Catagonus > Catagonus wagneri. The sequence continues at coordinate 5,040,663 of PVHT021183560.1, read as the reverse complement.
CCGATGAGCCATAACGGGAACTCCAGAATAGTTTTAGACATTGGTCGAGGGAGAGGGATTGCATGAGGTTTTCCAGAGAGTGTGTGAGGACCAGGAGTAAAAGAGGGTAGAGAGGGGGTCCCAGGAACCCCCAGCGTCTTGGAGACTGACAAAGGAAGCAAAGCCCACAATGGAGGTAGACAGGAGCCATGGGGGGGCAGAGCTGCAGGATGAAGCCAACTCTCCCGGGAGATGAAGAAGGACGATTTCAGGCAGGACAGAGGTCTCTGAGCACCTGCCACCCCGAGTGCAGTGGGGGCTGCGGGACCAGCTGGCATGGGCTGAGGGCCCATGGGCGCTCTTCTTTCTGGAGGCATGAATTCCTGGGATTGCAGCAAGTTTGCTCCAGAGACCTCGAGGTTCTTGAGTGTCACCTTCTGTCCCCACGCAGTTCTCCAAGGAGACCAGCTTTTCGGTTGTCTCTCCAAGGTTTCTAAGACTGGAGGCTGCCTGGCCAACCTGAATACATCAGGCCAGTGTTTTATCATCTTATTTCAAGAAGCTCTTCTGATACGCAGTTCATTCCCTCAGTTCAGACCCAGCTGCATTTGGAAATTCGAGTGTGTGTGTGTGTGTGTATCCCACACAGGTTGTTGGATGATGAAGCCTCAGAGCCTCTTCCGGTGCCCAGGCCAGTGCTGTGTTCTTGCCTCTCTTACCTGGGCCTGGGGTCACGGGACCCCCTTTCCTCTGCGCTTAAAACCTCACTCTCTTCCTTGGGGTTCTCCTTCCCCGCAGGACTGGCCGTGGGGTAGGTGGGCCTTCTGGTTTGATTTCCAAGACAAGCTCCCGACGTCAATGAGGGCAGTGTGGTTTGATGGCACCCACGTGGGATCTGGAATTGGACTTGCCCAAGTTCAAAGGTTTTGCCCTTGGACACCTGGCTGTACAGTGCCAAGGTCCAGAGCCATCAGCGCACAATGCCTGGGTGGACACTGAGGCCCCACCAGGTCCAGCCGCAAAGCCCGTTATTTAACCACCCCTGCCCCGGTTTCCTCATCTGTAATGGGAATCCATATGCTGGGCTGCCATGAGCCTAAATGGGTTAACACATGGAGAGGGCCCCGTCTACGGTTAGTGCTAAACAGTTAGTGCTAGACCAGTAGTAAAATGGAAATGACCTCATAGGACTTTTGTTCCAAGACCAAACTGTAAGGTCACTGAGGACAAGGACTGTTTCTTGGCCCCCTGAGCATCTGTCACAGCTTTGACACCACCACCACCACCACTGTGGCTCCTCAAACAATACTTTTGGAATAAATGAATGGGATGATCAATCATCCTTTTTAAATTTTTGAATTTGAAAACAATTTTTTTGGCTATGCTCGTGGCATACATAGGTTCCTGGGCCAGAGATCAAACCCGAGCCCCAGGAGTAGCCTGAGCCACAGCAGTGACAAGGCCAATTCCTTAACCACTCGGCCATCAGGGAACTCCACTCCTTTTTTATTTTATTTCATTTCATTTATTTATCTTTTGGGGGGGCAGCATATGGAAGATCCCAGGCTAGGGGTCAAATTGGAGCTGCCGCTGCAGCTTGTGGCAACATAGGATCCTTAGCCCACTGAGCGAGGTCAAGGATCAAACCTGAATCCTTGTAAATACTAGCTGGGTTCTTAACCCGCTGAGCCACAATGGGAACTCCCAAGTTTTGAGGGTTTTGAGAGCTGTGTTCTATGACTTTGCAACTTTGTTAACATCAAAAAACCTCAAATAGGAGTTCCCATCATGGTTTAGCGGTTAACGAATCCGACTAGGATCCTTGAGGTTGAGGGTTTGATCCCTGGCATTGCTCAGGCGTTGCCGTGAGCTGTGGTGTAGGTTGCAGATGCGGCTTGGATCTGGCATTGCTGTGGCTCTGGCATAGGCCGGCGGCTACAGCTCTGATTCATCCCCTAGCCTGCGAACCTCCATAAAGAGGTGCGGCCCTAAAAAAACAAAAACAAAAACAAAAAAACAAAAAACTCCTCAAATAGATGTATTTGGATCCTTAACCCACTGAGCGAGGTCAGGGATCAAACCCACGTCCTCATGGATACTAGTTGGGTTCATTTCTTTTGAGCCACAATGTCCATCCCTTTTAAAAATAAATGAGTAATTTCTCATCTAAGACCCTCCAGATCTGATCCCTACCCTAATAGGTTTTATTCTTTCCTACGAGAGTCTTTTTGGGCATTTTCTTTCTTTCTTTCTTTTTCCTTTTTTTTAGGGCCACACTGGCAGTATATGGAAGTTCCCAGGCTAGGGGTCAAATCTGAGCTGTAACTGCCAGCCTACACCGCAGCCACAGCAAAGGTGGATCCAAGCCTCGTCTGCGACCTACACCACACCTCATGGCAACGCTGGATCCTTAACCCACTGAGCGGTGCCAGGGATTGAACCCAAGTCCTCATGGATGCTAGTCGGGCTCATTAACCACTGAGCCATGATGGAAACTCCCTCTTTGAGGCATTTTCCTCCCAATCTATAAGATTTTGTTTATTTTTTTTTAAATTGAGATGAAATTCGTGTACATAAAATGAACCATGTTAAAGTGAGCAATTCAGTGACATTTAGAACATTCGTAATGCTGTGCACCACCACCTCTATGTGGTCTCAAAACACTTTCGCCACCCCAAAAGGAAACCCCGTATTCATTAAAGCAATTTCTTTCCATTCCCCCACCCCTCCCTCCAGCCCCCAGCAAACACTAATCTCTTTTCTGTCTCTACTGATGGACCTAGTTGGAGTATTTCATATAAATGGAATCATACAAAAAATGTGACCTTTTGGGTCTGGCTTCTTTTCACTCACATAACGTTTTCAAGGTTCATCTATGTTGTAACCCTTGTTAAGTGCTTCCTTCTTTTTTGTAGATGAATAATATTCCATTGTGTGGCAATTCCACATTTGGAGTATCCACTCATCCATTGATAGACGTTTGTGCTTTTTTTTAACCTTCTGGTTGTTGTGAAGTGCGTTGCTATTTTTTTCATGCCTGTATAAGAATTTTTGTTTGAGCACCAGATTTCAATTCTTTCGGGTAATTCCGATCCTAGGAGTGGACTTGCTGCGTCACATTGTAATCAGCTCGTAAGATTTTAAAAGTCTTTCCTTATGCTCTCTAGGCTCGGGTATTAACATTTAAAAAGGAGAAGGGGAAAAAAAGGTACAAGAACAGAAAGGAGTCCACTATATTGCTTTGCAGACCTCATTGCCCTCCAGGACCATCACTTCTGCAGACACCAAGGTCAGGCTGAAGGGTAGAGTTTACTGGGTCCCTGTTCGCTGTAACCAGGCTGCGAGCAACCCCACGAGGGGCATCTCTGAGGGCTGTGAAAGCATTAGACACGCATAGGACTTTCCTTAGGTAACAGGTGGTTCTGCTGGCCAGAGACAGGTTGTATAAGTGACAAATTTGTGGGTAGAGCCCCCCCCCCATACACTTATTTTGGCTGCACCTGCAGATACAGGAGTTCCAGGGCCAGGAATCGAACCCATAACACAGCAGTGGCAACACCAGCTCCTTAACCTGCTGAGCCACCAGAGAGCTCCTGGAGTCCCTTTTTTCTTCTTCTTCTTTTTTTGGCCGCCCTGTGACATGCGGAGCTCCTGGGCTAGGGAGCATCAGATCTGAGCCACAGTTGCAACCTACGCCACAGCTGTAGCACTGCCCTTTGTGCCCAGCCAGAGATCGAACCTGCATCCTGGCGCTGCAGAGATGCAGCTGATCCCGTTGTACCACAGTGGGAACTCCTAGAGTCCCTTTTAAGCGTTAATTACGTCTCAATCCCCTCTGCGGTGGGCTTTTGCCAGAGTGGTCTGCATGGAGAAGCTGGGATTTGAATGTGTTTCCCCATTTTCCTGTGCCAGGCTGGCCTCTGTGAGGGCACAGACCGCAAGGATATGGTCCCTAACTGGGTTTAACCCACGAGCAAGCACCACCCTGGCCAGCATACCTGCGGCATGGCCGGGCCCAATTCAGAGCTGTGGGCCATGGATTCTGGGAAGCGCTACCCTTCAGGTCTAGGGTCAGGGTTGAACCCTGAGGCTGTAACGTAGGTAGGACCCAGCCTGAGACATGGCAAGGGCAGGCTCTGTGGTGGGTGGGAGGGAGTGCTTAAATAAACCCACGCTGTTCACCCTCGTCCCATGATCTTTTCGTGGAACTTCACATCATGACCCTCAAGTTTGCAATTTTCATGTCAGCAAGTTATCTCTTTTTTTAAAAAAATTTTTTTATGGAGTCTTACTGTAGAGCACAGGGAACTATGTCCAATCTCTTGGATTAGAACGTGGTGAAAGATAGCAAGAAAAAAAAGAATGTACGTATATGTATGACTGGGTCACTTTGCTGTGCAACAGAAATTGAAGGAACATTGTAAAACAACTATACTTTAATAAAAGAAATTTTATTGACGTGTGGTTGATTTACAATGTCATGTTAGTTTAAGATATACAACAAAGTGATTCAGTTTAAAATATATATATATATATTTTATAAATACATATATATAATATATACATATTATGTATATACTTTCCCATTATTGGTTATTACAAGATCTTTGAGTATAGTTCCCTGCACAATAGAGCAGATCCTTGTTGCTTACCTATTTTCTATACAGCCGTGTGTATCTGTTAATCCCAAACTCTTAGTTTAGCTCTCTTCCCATTGAAAAGCTGCCATTTTCGGTGAATGAGCTCAGGGAAACCACTGCCGGGTTCCCTCCTGCTTTGTCACCGTCCCAGTAACTTGGGGGTTCGATTACACCCTCAGATGACGCGGCTGGGGGAGAGAGGCTTCTCCCCTCCCCTCCCCTCCCCTCCCCTCTATTTATAGAGCCCTATTTTAGGAGCTGGAAATATGCTGGGTGAGCATTACAAGCAAAGCCCTGCTCTCAGGGAGCTTGCATTCTCCCGGGGAGGCAAAGGGCCAGAATGAATGAACACAAAAAATAAATCAGGTAATTCCGGGTTGGGCTTGGAGCTCTCAGCTAGGCCCCAGGGTGCTTGGTTAGAGGACCGAGGGGTCTCCCGCCAAGGATCCCTGAGGATGAGGAGAGCCCAGGTAAAACCCAGGAGTGCCTTCAGGCAGAGGTGACCAGTGCCCTAATGTTATATGCCAATTATATCTCAATAAAACTGGACAAGAAGAATGAAAATGTTCTTCCACCTGCCTATAGTAAAGAAAATAAACTGCAATCCCCTAATATCATGCTATATCCAGTTCATAGCAAATTTCGCTAATTAGCCCTCAAATGTGTCGTCAGCTTGTTTGAACTGGGATCCAGACAAGGATCAAGTATTGCGCTTGGTTTTACCTCCTCAGTCTTTCTTTATGTATACATCCGCCCTCCTCCATCTCGTCTTTCCCACAGACACTGATTTTTTTTTTTTTTTTTTTTTTTTTTGCTTTTTAGGGCCACACCCTCGGCATATGGAAGTTCCCAGGCTAGGGGTCGAATTGGAGCTGTAGCTGCCAGCCTACACCACAGCCACAGCAATGCCAGATCTGAGCCAAGTCTGCAACCAACACCATACATAGCTCATGGCAATGCCAGATCCTTAACCTACTGAGCAAGGCCAGGGATCGAACCCACAACCTCATGGATACTAGTGGGATTCGTTTCCGCTGCCCCACAGTGGGAACTCCAGGCACTGACTTTTGGAAGCAACTCAACTGGCTGCCCGATAGAATGTCTGAGATTGGTTTGCTGAATCCTTTCCTTGTGGTGTCATTTAATTTGCTTTTCTCTTAATGATAGTTCCTGTACCGTGGAAATTTTTAAGTCCAGAGGTCTTATTAGATTCAGGTTAGACATTCTGGGTAAGAATCCCTGCTGTTATGAACTCCAGATTGCCTCTCATCAGGAGAAACACGAGGTCAGGTTGTCCCATCCTTGGCGACATTAAATTTAATCATGTTCCTTAAGGATGGGGGAGATGGCTAGACTCCGTTTCTCCAACAGTGTCTGAAAAAGGCCTGCACTTACATAATGGATGCTAGTCAATTCTTGTCATCAGCAATAGCTACATTTTATAAAGGCCCTGTGAACACTGAATTAGGGAATTCTAGAGCCCCTGTTTCTAGAGGGAACACAGAGTCTGGTTCCTGGAAGCCCCTGGTCACAACATTTTCATCAACCGATCAGGAAAAAACTTTGTTTTATGTATGTTTCTGTTTTTGATTCATTGACATTGAACTCAAGGCTAACAGCACTATTCCTGAATGAAGCTTATCTGACACCTGCATTTTCTCTATAAGGCAAGTCACAGCCCTCTTGTGGTTAGGAACACTAGCCAGACCCTCAGTGCTATGCTTGGGGGCTGTTTTAAATAGTGCAATCACCAGCAGAAAGAAAAAAAATTGCAAAAACCTTGGCACTAAGTTGACTGTAAAAAGGAGAACCTTTGCTTACTGTGTGAGAGCCCAAACAAGATCGTGTTACTCAACCTCAGCTGGAAATGTGCACATCAGGTGACTCAGATTTTCACAGATCTGCGTATATCTGTGAATGATCAATAACAAGCCTTGAGTATTTGCTTCGAGGTTACAAATACACTTAGTTGGTAGGTGAATTCAAAATATGGAATCTGGGAGTTCCCCTGTGGCTAAGTGGGTTAAGGAGCTGATGTGGCCACCGTAGTGGCTCAGGCTTGATCCCTGGCCCGGGAACTTCCACATGTCCTTGGTGTGGCCAAAAACAAAACCAAACAAAATCTGGAATCTGCAAATAAAGAGAATCAAGTAAATATGTTAGATTAAGTCCATTCGAACTAGCTGTGTGACCTTGGATGAGCTGCATGACCTCTCTGGGCTTCATTTTCTCTACTTGTCGCACAACTGGGCAATTGAGCTTTTTTTCCCAGCCCTGGAATGCCAGGAACTGAGTGGGAATTGAATTTCTCTTGGTTTGGCTTTCACTGGTTGGACGGACCCCGATCGCTTTCCTTTCCGTGCAGGTTTGTGGACTTCCACGCAGCCGCCTCCACCTGCTCGCCCTCCAGGGCCTCCCTGCTCACCGGCCGGCTGGGCCTTCGTAACGGAGTTACTCACAACTTTGCGGTCACCTCCGTGGGGGGCCTTCCACTTAACGAGACCACCTTGGCCGAGGTGCTGCAGCGAGCTGGCTACGTCACTGGGATGATTGGTAACACGAGCCCCTCAGCCTGGACCACCCCCTCCCCATCTTTCCTTGCATTCGCTGCTATGACTGCTTTGTGTTTGTAGAACCCCAAAGCCCTGCCACCTGTTCTGCTCATGTCTGCTTTTTTTGTGTACTTCTTGCCATATGAGTTAGGAATGGTTTCAGTTATCAGTCACTGAAAAGACCCAACAGTGGACTAAACCGTGTTTGGAACTACTTTTCCTCCCATTACAACCAGCGTAGAGGCCCATGATGGGTTTCATTGGCTGGACCACTCAGAGACACCATTTCCATCCATCTGCTTGGGCACCCTTAGTATGGTGGCTTTTGTCCTCATGCTTCTTGCCTCTTGGTTGCAATATGGTGGCTTTTTCACTGTACTTTGGCTTAAAGAAGGGAAAAGGGGGGCGGTCCCCACCTCACTGGTTGCCTTTTATCAGGAAAGAAAATCTCTTCTCGGACACTCCCCTTGCCTCTAGCAGAAATGCACTCAAATCACGGGGCCACCCCTTGCTGCAAAGAAAGCTGGGAAACTGGCATCAGGATTAAAACGATGGACTTGGACTTGGGCACGGGACCCCCTACCCCCACCCCTCACCAAGGTTCTATTGGCAGGATTAGTGGGGACATGGGTGTAGGATAGGCAACCAGCTGCATCTGTTACATCGTCCAACAGTTTCCCTTCGTTTAATATGTTTGTAGGCTTTTAATACGTGCCTGGCCCTGGCCTAAGCAAACCGAGGTTCAGGCAGGGCAAGAGACCTGGTCCCAGTTGCCAAGCCTGGAGCCGGTGGAGCCGGATCTGGGCAGGAGTGTGGCCCAGCCCTGCTCTTCGGCTTCGCTGGATGGCCAGTCTCTCCTACAGAGGCCCAGGCAACGCAGCATCCCCACAGCATCCTCGGGCTGCTCGGGCTGATTATTCTAACTCTCCAGGAGCCGGGTCCAGCGGGATTCCTGCCTCCCTCCAGCACACGTAAAGTGGCCAGGGAGGGTGCGCTGGCACATAGGACGCGGCCAGGGGCCCTGTGGGGATGTTCCTGGTGCCTGGCGCTCCCGTGTTAACCTGTACGAGGCTGACACGTCTGGTGTGTCGGCCCAGCTCCTCGTCTGCGTCAGGAGCCTGACATCCTTCTCAGGAGATCAGACTGGAGTGCGGTATGTTCATTGCTCCGGGAGGACAAGACTTAGTCAGTAGGAGGCAGGACCAATTGAGATACAGGCGTCTCTCCCGTTCGGTCCCTCTCTGTCTGTACCCGGAGGTATTAATTAGTGTGAAGCTCTCGCTGGGGGCTGAGCACCCTTGCTGGCCCTGCTCCCTGGGCTCTCTGACCCTGACGCTTCATGCAGCATCAGCGGCCAGGTTCCTCCCCAGCTGGCTTGGAGCCTCTCTAGCCCTCCCTCCTCAAGAGGCGACCTTAAGCCCCAAGAAGGCAAATGAGCACAGGTGCACTCTTCACTCACGACCCTCTCCCCTCACCCCTCATTCCTCCTCTTGCTGATCCAGGAGACGAAACGGAAGCACATCTCCTTGTGGAGATCGAGAATTTCCCATAAGCACCCTCTACTGCATCTCACATATATTCCCCTATAAGGGAAAATTAAAAACCTGCCGACAGAAGATCGAGTCCATGGACACCACTCACCCTTTGCGTCTAATCTTGGTCCTTGTTGATGTCTCTTTACCTAACTGTATAGGTTTCACTTGGTCCTTCTTTCCCCCCTTCCTATTATTTTGTATTTCCCCGTCATACCAATTTTATATGTTTATTATAATTGTTACGATTTTAGAAATAATTAAAAAATTGTGATAAATTTCATTTTTCCATGTGAGTCTAAGCATTTCATATAATGCTTAATCCACTTCCCTCAACTTATTATATTTTTTTTCCAAACCTACGGAATAGCGATAAGAAGGGACTGTAGGGCACCCATATACCCTTCACTTAGATTCACCAGTTGCTAGTTTGGGCTACGTGCATGTGTCTTCAACAGAGAGTTTGGGAGTTCCCTTGTGGCGCAGCAGGTTGAGGCTCCGGCATTGTTACTGCAGTGGCTCGGGTTCAATCCCTGACCCGGGAATATCCACATGTTGCTGGCATAGGCGGGAGAAAAAGAAAAAAAAAAAGATAGCTTGAAAGTATTTTATTGCCACATAAGATCATTTACTTGGCCAGACTCCTGTGGTTGCCTGTTTATTTCTGTGCTCAGTGTTGTTTCATGCCGTTTAGATCTTCGCGCCAGCTTTTTTCTTTGCTCCCTTGCCTGGTGGGCGATTGCCTTGAGATCTTCACTCAGAGCAGAATTGGCAGGTCAGAGAGTTCCGGCCTTGTCCGAGCTCTTGCTTCACATCACCCAGTTATCGCCCCCAAAGCAATGTCTTTACAGAGCGAGGAGCAATCTGAGTTTCCTCATTTGTTGGCCCGCAGCTGGGCTGCAGCAGGGAGGGGAGCTCCAGCCTCTGCAGACTGCTGATGTTGGCCAGGGAGGAAGATGATGAAACCAGGCAGGAACCGGCATCTCTGAGACGAGCCAGGGTGTGCACCTGCTCCCTGGGTCGCCCAGCGCCTTTGCAGGGCCTGGAGCAGGAGGGCGGGGGGAGGATGCGGCGGGCTCTGGACAGTTGCCGCCCTGCATCCTTTTTGGGGACAGAAACTCAGCCTCCTCACTGCTCTAGGCTCCTGGTAACAGCTCATCTTCCCCTTCCCCTGTGTGCTTTCCTGCCTGGGTCCTGAGTCATCCTTGCTTGCTTTCTGCCTCCCTGGGGACTCCCTGTGTCCCAGAGAGCGAGACTTGGCTTCCATGCAGCTGTACAGCTTCTTTTCGCTTGTCCTCAGGAAAGGGCAAAGCTGATGGGGAGCTCAGTGCTTGATCAGCTTCCCAGAGGGGCCGGGAGCCCCCTGGGGATTCCGCTCAACGTCTCTCTTGTTTTCCTACAGGCAAGTGGCATCTTGGACACCACGGCTCTTTTCATCCCAACTTCCGCGGTAAGAATTCTTTGGGGGATTGGTTACCTGGGAAACAAAACGAAAATCTGTGTATAAAAAGTTTCCATGAACGTTTCAGCCACCTGCCCCTGGAGGACCTCTCTCCTAGGTTAGGACATCTTTGTTCACAAGGTCACCTGGGTATATTTGAGATGCCCAGGGCTGTTCTGATCCCATGTCCCTTTCACCTGGCTCCCACCAACTTGGTGCCAGTCTGCCCTTCCGGCTTCCCCATCGAGAGCCCCTCAGTGGTTTTTTTTTTTTTTTGGTCTTTTTAAGGCCGCACCCGTGGCATATGGAGGTTCCCAGGCTAGGGGTCCTATACCACAGCTCACAGCAACACCAGATCCTTAACCCACCAAGCGAGGCCAGGGATCGAACCTGGGTCCTCGTGGATCCTAATCTGATTTGCTTCCTCTGAGCCGCGATGGCTGTGCCCCCTCAGTGTTCTCCTTGACCCTGTTCTTCACGGGTCAGGGGATGTTTGGCCCCCCGAGGTCCAGCAGGGGAAGAAGGAAAAGTTGTCTGCTGGGCCCACTGGAGCAGGGACCCAGAGAGGCGTGGGAGGCTCTGCGGGGAGCTCGGCACTAAAGCTCGTGCTGGAGAAGAGATAGGATGTGGGGGGAAAAGTCCACGCAAGGTTGTCAGTCTCAGTTTGACCCTCACACCCTTCTCCCCGCCCCCTGCCCTCATCTTCCTGAGCCCAGTCCTGCCAGCCCTCTCCGTCTGGCTGACACGCCGTGTCTTTTCAGAGCATTTCAGGCTCCTCTCCTAACTCCTGAAAAGTGTCCTTCATTGCACTGGGCATGGCAGGTGTCCATCCTGCCCCCGGCATCCGGGGCTAACTTCTTCCCCTCCATTCTCTTGTTGCCTTACTGAGAACCCATCTTTTATAGCTACGTGTATGTTTCTTTCTTTTTTTTTTTTTTTTTTTTTTTGCCTTTTGTCATTTTTTATGGCCGCGGGTTTTATGGCCACACCCGCGGCATGTGGAGGTTCCCAGGCTAGGGGTCTAATCGGAGCTGTGGCCACTGGCCTGCGCCGCAGCCACAGCAACGCAGGATCCGAGCCGCGTCTGCAACCTACACCACAGCTCACGGCAACGCCGGATCCTTAACCCACTGAGCAAGGCCAGGGATCAAACCCGCAACCTCATGGTTCCTAGTCGGATTCGTTAACCACTGTGCCACGACGGGAACTCCTCTTTCTTTCTTTTTTATGCACCTGCGGCATAGGCAAGTTCCCGGACCAGGGCTCGAATTGAAGCTGTAGCTGCCGACCCACACCACAGCCACGGCCACGGCCACACTGGATCTGAGCCGCATCTGCAACTTACGCGGCAGCTTGCGGCACCAGGGGATCCTTAACCCACTGAGCGAGGCCAGGGATCAAACCCGCATCCTCGTGGATACTAGTTGGGCTCTTAACCAGCTGAACCACAACCGGCACGCCTACCTCTCTATTTCTTTTTCTTTTCTTTCTTTTTTTTTGGCCGCACCCGCCAAGTTCTCAGGCCAGGAATCAAACCTGCACCACAGCAGTGACCCAGGCCACAGCAGCAACAGCTCCAGATCCACCAGGGAACTCCCAACATTTCTGCTTCTTCCGTCCCCTTCAGATAGGATGTCTCTTGAGGGCCGAATTTATTCTCTTATCCCCCAGAGTGTCACGCATGTAGTAGCTCTTCACCAAATATTTCCTGAAAAGTGGCCTTCATTGCACTGGGCATGGCAGGTGTTCAGTAATCCTCTCCCACTTCCTTCCACTCTGGGTTAATTCTAATCACAAGATGTTTTGCAAATCTAGTCTCGAAGCAGCCGGAACTTAGCAAAGTGGCTTTTTTTTTTTTTTTTTTGACCTACTACAAAGGGATATGCATCAAATCCTCTTTTAATTACATACTCCAAAACACTGCAGAATTAAATCATGGAAAATTAAATTTCTGTCCTGGGCATAAGGAGGCAGGCGCATAGAGCAGAAGCCTAAGCCAATACTTTTCTTCCAGGTTTTGACTACTACTTTGGGATCCCCTATAGTCATGACATGGGCTGCACCGATACCCCGGGCTATAACTACCCTCCTTGTCCAGCGTGTCCACGGCGCCACGGACCGTCCAGGTAATCCTGTCCAAGGTGCTGGCGCTGGGCTCCAGTGGGAGGCGAGGTCCTGAGGGTGTGGTCCATTAGGAGTAAAGGAGAGAGGCCGAGAGGGAACAGTTACCCCAGCAAAAAAAAGACGGAGCGCCTTTAGTGCCCATGGAAATGCATTATTTGCACGGACCGCCAGAAAGCTTTGAGTGAAGAGGAGGTGAACACAAATTTTTTATTGGGATTTTCCAGGTTCCTGGGATGGTGTAGCTCGGCCAGGGAGAACCTGGGGCCACCCAGGTCATGCGGCTGACCTGCCTCCTCCTCGGCCTGTTGGCTTTGCTCCTGGACCGCTCACCTGGCCCAGACCATGGGCCTGAAGGGGGGGTAGAAAGAGAGGAAAGGTACACGGGGCTCCTAATAAGCTTCACCACCACCACCCCCAACGTATGAAACAAGCCAGCATTCTGACGTTGGAACGTCGTCCAGGCACCAAACAGGATGTTTTAAAAACATATTCAGTGAAATGGGAAAATGCTCACAATAGAATAGTAAGTGAAAAAAGCAGGAAACAAATCATCAACAGTGTGATCTTAACCACCGCTGTATTTACACCTCTAATAGCCCGAAAGGAAATACGCCAAAAGGCTAAAAATGGTTCCTTTGCTCTGGCTGTGGGATTAAAGAGCCTTCTTCTTCTTTTTTTTTCCTTCCTCATTGTATTTTCCAAATATTCTCTAATGAGCATGCAATACATTTATTATCAGAAAAAAGTACTACACCTTACTCGACTTCTTCAGATCGTGCCCTGTGCTAATTTATAAGGTAGCAGGTGTCTGAGCCGCTTGGGGAACGCAAGTCTGGGGTGGCTTATTAATAGCACAATAGTTCATATAATCATGGCAGCTTATTGAGAAATTGTTACATTCTAAAGCAGTCTGCGCGCTGATCCGAGGCGCACATGACCGTGGAGTGAGGCAAGTGCATCTCCTGACTGTACACGGAAGGAAGCTCACACCGCAGCCCTAAGAAGAGGGATGGAGATCCTAGCCTGGGTCTCTCCGAGTCCAGGGCCCATGTCCCCTGCAGCCTAACTACTCAGTGCGTGGTCATTGGTCGCCACTCAGAGCGTAGGAGTCATCTCGGCACTTGCCAGAAATGCAGGCGTCCGGACCCCACGCGGAAGTCCGCCTTTTCACGAGATGCCCACGTGACGCGAGAGCGCGTCGCCGCCGCGGGAGGCGTGACGTCCCAGCGCGAGAACCTGCGCTGCCCTCGCAGCCCTGGGCCCGGGGGGCACGCCTGTGGGCATCCCTGGCCGTCTCAAAGGATGACAAACGCCGGCTGGTCCCTTTTCCATCCGTGTTAAATCAAATAGAAAAGTGTCGGCCGAGGGTGGAAAAGGGAGAGAGTGCAAGTGACGGCGGGGCTGCAACAAAATTATCAAAAGCTGAAACGCTGGACACGAATGATGAGATTCGCATTGTGATGCCCGGGACAGTGATTTTTTTTCCCCCTCTCTTTAAAAAATTAGGGTCCTTGGTGATTATCTGCCCTGGTCTGACCTTAAGCTTCTGGAACGGGTGTGCGTATGTGTAGCCGTGTGATAAAGGGCTTCATTTCTTCCCAAGTCCTTCTCAGCACCGGGACAGTTTCTCTACCCCAGCCCATAACCCCTCCTTTTTTTTTCTCCATCGTTATCAGCGTCTCTCCTGGTTCTTTGTGGCCTCCAGGACAGAGGGCTTGGGTTTTTAATCGAGCTCCTGGTATGTTGAGCAGTGCACAAACACAAGTGGCTCCTTATGTCCTTTGGCCCTCCCAAGACCCTGTAAGGGGGCGTGGGCCACCTGCACTTTTGAGAAGGAAATTCAAGCTCTGAAAGCTGAGGTAACTTGCCCAAGCTCATGGCCAGGGTCAGGACTCAGCTACGTTGCTGGGCGCTTCATGTGTCAGATTCGTTTCCGTCTATAAGAGCAAGGGCTGGGTTTGTTTTTTTCCCAGAAGATAGCATTGGTTTGATGTCCATTTTTTTTCCACTCGCTAAAGTTTCTCTGAATTCTCCAAACATGGTTTGAAATGCTAAAGTTGTTCCCAGCCATCTGTCCCTATTGTCAGACTTAGTGTCACATGACATGCTGATGGTTGACTTAGGAGAATACCAAGCCCTGCACGCCGAAGACAGAAGTCGTGACCTAGGAAGGTCAGTGGAAGAAGCTGGGAGGTGTGGCGGGGTGCTGATGGACTCTGGGACTGCTTGAGCAGTTTCGTTTGTTTAGACCTCAGTTTCTCTCTCAGAAAAATGGGTATAATAATATCCCTAGTTCATAAAGTTTGCTGTGAGCTTTACAGAGTGGCCAGGCTTGTCCAAGGAGCGGATCCATCTATTGGAAGCGAGTGGAAGAAGGTATTATATTGGCTTTACGCTTGGAGTGAGTGGCAGATTGGAAAGTCATTTGGGGCAGGCTATTAAGCGTTTGGTATTTATGTGCATCGCTGCATTAAAGCATTTTATTGGACTCCGTGACCACTTAGGTCGTGGGAATGAATATTCTACCATCTGTGGTTTCCACACAGGAACCTAGAGAGGGACTGTTACTCTGACGTGGCCCTTCCTCTGTATGAAAACCTCAACATTGTGGAGCAGCCCGTGAACCTGAGCGGCCTCGCACAGAAATATGCCGAGAAGGCTACGCAGTTCCTCCAGCAGGCAAGGTGAGCAGTCCCCTAGCCCCCCCAGGGCTGGCCCCCACTCCCACTCACCATGTCCCCTGGCCCCAGCGCTGCTCAGAGCCATGGCGGAGTTCCATTGCCCATGAAGATGGATGCGTGGACATCCTCTGGAAATAAAACTGGAAAACAGTCTGTGCTGGGATCTCCAGGCCTGGCTTAGAAGCGCCTGATGTAGGTTCCCAGAGTCCCTGGGAGTTTTCTCGTGTCCCTGCTCAGACCAGGCTCTACCGTCGTTATTATCTTATTCTCTCCTACTGGCATACACCCTCCCTATGGGCAGGGCACAGTGCACAACCCCTGGATTCTGGACACTAAAAAGCATTTGTTTTTTCAAATGCAATTTTTTGTTTTTTTTAGAGTATAGTTGATTTACAATGTTATGCCAATTTCTGCTGTACAGTAAAGTGACCCAGTCATTCATATACACATATATGAATGTATATATGTATACACACACACACACACACACACACGTTCCCTTTCTTATATTATCTTCCATCATCGTCTATCCCAAGAGACTGGATAGAGTTCCCTGTGCTCTACAGCAGGACCTCATTCATTGTGTATCCATTCTAAGTATAATAGTTCGCATCCACTAACCCGGAACTCCCTCCCCACTCCCGTTTGGCAAACACAAGTCTGTGCTCTATATCTGTGAGTCTGTTTCTGCTTCATAGATAAGTTCATTTGTACCATATTTTAGATTCCACACATAAGTGATATCATACAGTATTTGTCTTTCTCTTTCTGACTTCACTTAGTATGAGAATTTCTAGTTGTGTCCATGTTGCTGCAAATGGCATTATTTCATTCTTTTTCATGGCTGAGTAGTACTCCGTTGTATATATGTACCACGGCTTCTTAATCCATTCCTCTGTCAGTGAACACTGAGGTGGTTTTCATGTCTTGGCTATTGTAAGTAGTGCTGCTATGAACATAGGGGTGCATGCATCTTTTTGGATTGGGAGTTCCCGTTGTGGCACGGCAGAAATGAATCCAACTCGTATCCACGAGGATGTAGGTTCAGTCTGTGGCATCACTCAGTAGACTGGGGATCCAGCATGTGTGATCTGTGGTCTAGGTTGCAGACGAGGCTCAGCTCCCACATGGCTGTGGCTGTGGCCAACAACTGTAGCTCCAATTCGACCCCTAGCCTGAAAACTTCCATATGCCTCAGGTGCGGCTCTAAAAAAAAGACAAAAAAAAAGGTACTATTTTTGAATTGTAGTTTTGTCCAGATATATTCCCAGGGGCAGGACTGCTGGATCATAGAGTAGTTCTAGATTCAGTTTTCTGAGTCAAAACATGTGTTGAATTTATTAGCTGGCAGGGTATGTTCGCTTCTTACTGCTGCCATAGCAAACCTACCACGACTTACTGGCTAAAACAATAGCAGTTTATTCTCCTGCAGATCTGGAGGCCAGACGTCTGAAGAGAGTCGTATGGGGGTCAAGGAAGGTATCAGGAGGGCTGTTTCCTTCTGGAGGCTCTTGGAGAGAATGGTTTCTTGTCTTTCCCAGCTTCTGGTGGCTGCTGGCATTCCTTGGCTGGTGGCAACATCATTTTCACCTCTACTTCTGGTTCTCTTGCCTTCTCCTCTTCTGTTGTCATACCTCCCTCTGCCTCACTCTTAGAAAGATGTTTGTGATTACATTTAGGAGAATCTCAGATAATCTTCCTATCTCAAGACCTTTAACCTAATCACATCTGTAAGTGTAAGGCATTAGGGAACAGTGGAGCCTGGGGTGATCTTGAAAGCATGTGCCTCATGAAAAGGGGGTAGCCGCTACCTAGCTCTCGCTGCTTGCTTCTTCTTTGTGGGAATGGGAGCCTGGCTTGTCAGATCTTCCCATTTCTCAAGAAAGGTAGGATATCCAGCCTGTGGCAAATCTCCTGATCTTTAAATATTAGAAACTACTAATAAAAACATAATAAAAAGTGGAGTTCCTGCTGTGGCTCAGTGGTTTAAGGACCTGACATAGTGTCCGTGAGGATGTGGTTTGGATTCCTGGCCTCGCTCAGTGGGTTAAGGATCCGGCGTTGCTGTGAGGGGTGGTGTAGGTCGCAGACAGGGCTCAGATCCTGCGTTGCAGTGGCTGTGGGGTAGCTTCAATTCCCATTCGACCCCTAGCCTGGGAACTTCCACATGCCGCAGGTACGGCCTTAAAAAAAAAAAAAGCAGGCGTTCCCATCCTGGCTCGGTGGTTAATGAACCTGACTAGTATCCATGAGGACGCGTGTTCGATCCCTGGCCTTGCTCAGCGAGTTGAGGATCCGGCATTGCCATGAGCTGCAGTGTAAGTTGCAGAAGTGGCTCAGATCCTGCATTGCTGTGGCTGCGGCGTAGGCCGGCAGCTATAGCTCTGACTGAACCCCTAGTCCGGGAACCTCCATATGCCATGGGTGCGGCCCTAAAAAGACAAAAAAAAGAAAAAGAAAACATATATTTTTTTTAATTTTAAAAATAGAAAGAAGGAAGGAAGAAAGGGGACAAACATAGAAAGCAGAGTTCCCATTATGGCTCAGCAGGATAAGAACCAACTAGTGTCCATGACGATGCAGGTTCGATCCCTAGCCTCACTCAGTGGGTTAAGGATCAGGTGTTGCCATGAGGTGCGGCATAGATCACAGATGCAGCTTGGATCTGGTATTGTGGCTGTGGCTGTGGTGTAGGCCTCAGCTGCAGCTCCAACTCGACTCCTAGCCTGGGAACTTCCATATGCTGCAAAAAACCCAGCACCCTGCCAGAGTGGCTACTAGTTTACAGCCTCCATCAGATCAGGACAGAGCGTAGAGTGTGTGAAACCACAGACAGCTTCCACACTGACCTCGGGGTGCGCCTACATAGCTTGGGAACACACACAGTCACGCCCCCGCCGCCTCGGCCTGGTCTTGACTCTTCACATCGGCCCTCGTGTTGCCGTCCGATGAGCCCAAATGTGCTGCTTCGTCTCTCCCCCCCAGACCGCAGTCTCTTCAAGGGCCAGGGGACCATGTCCAGCAAGCCCTTCGGTATTTTCTGTGGCCTGAGCCTAAGTGGGCTGCACATCATGTGCACAGAATTAAAAATAGACTCCACCTTCGGATAACTGCTCACACAGGCTCCTTGCATCTGCAAGAATTCCCCCAACCCCTCGTGCAACCACAGTTGGACTTTTCTAGAGAGGAGGCAGCTGGGAGGGTGGAGACAGGGATGGTGTGGACCCATTTATGGTTGATAATACAACCTGCTTCAGGCCTGAATTCTGAGAGCAGCTCTTGTGGGCTTCAGAGATCGCACCTTACCAGTTTTTCAGGACTTTCTGAGAAACACAATTTGTGTATGTGTGTGTGTGTTTGTTTTTCCAGATGGTTGATATGAAAAGGGCGAAGCCCCTTCCTTCTCCCATCTGGGCGGGGGGCGGGGGGGTGGTGAGCCCACATCTGTTCCCAGGAGCTTTGCGATGGCTCTAGGCCCCTGTGCTCTGTGACAGGTGGACGCTTTATGGCTGATGGGGACCTCTGCCCCTTCTTTCGCAGTGAAGGCACGGGCTGGGGTCGCGAGGGGAGGGGCGGCAGCTGGCTGGGGCAGAATTAATGCTTCGAAGTGGACAGGGTGCTGCTCATTCACCAGTTAACCAGTTAAAAGATAAACAAAATCAATGAACAAACTCTATCATAGGAAAGAGATGAAGAATTTACTAATTTATGAATTAGCTGTTAAGTAAGAAGTCACAGGAGTCCCGTTGGCTTTTAACTGGACAGAAAATAATCCTCAGGCATGCTGGTTTCTTTAGGATTTGACTTGCCTAATCATCCATGATTTTTGAAGTGTCAGCACAAAAGACCCCAGATCTGTGCTCTTTTCTCCTCCATGACCCTTGATCCAGCCTGGACCTGTTTGTCAAAATTACCAGAGGTCCCTGGAGTGTGGTTTCCTGCCTCTGCTCAGCAAGGGTCTAACCCTAGGGCTTCTTTGTATGTTTTTTCCTGGGTCTACTTGCATTTTTAGACCCTTAACCTAGCAATGATGCTGAAAGCTAATTCTTTTAATTTGTCTTATGGCCACACCCACGGCATATGGAAGTTCCTGGGCCAGGGATTGAGTCAGAGCTGTAGCTGCAGCAATGCTGGATCCTTTAACCCACTGCGCCGGGCTGGGGATCGAACCTGCATCTCCACAGTGACCTGAGCCACTGCAGTTGGATTCTTAACCCACTGCGCCACAGCAGGACTCCTGAAATTGAATTCTTGATTTGAGTTTTTTTTTTTTTTAAACAGCAGACAAAGCTCTGAATTGGCAAAAATCAAAGAGGAGAGGGGATGGCGCGGGCTCCAAGGTCAAGGAGCGAGCTGATTCTCTGCTCCTTGTAGGGTCTGGAGTGTGCACCGGACCTAAGCCGGGAACATAGGGCTTGGTGGGGCTGAGGGTTTTGGACGTAGACGTGAGGAGTAGCTAAGAATACTTGAGTTCGGAGTGTAAGGTCAGCATTCCGGGGTGTTCACATTCAGAACTGGGTCCTGGAGAAGCAGGAACAGAGGACACACAAGCCCCAGCCTTCCAGGGCTGGAGGTAGAACCCACATCAAGGGCTTTAATTCTTTCTTCTACTTGCCCCCTTCCTCCCCCCCACCATGGCTTTCTGCAC
>PVHT021183560.1:4918568-5020066 GCA_004024745.2 Catagonus wagneri | reverse complement strand
GCCACCTACATCAGGGTCCAGGTTCAGCCTGAAAACCACCATCACCTCCTAACCCCTTCTCCCTTCTCTCTCCTGTGTGAATGTTCAGATGAGTAGCAGGTGAAATGAACGAGCGAAGGCAGTGGGGCTCCAGTCTTCCTCCTGCAGCTTCTCCAAGGCTGTCCTGTCTGCCTCGAATGGCCGCCACACACACACACAGTCCCCGGAGCCCCGCATGCTTCAGGCCTCAGTGTCTCGGAGATCTCTCCCCTCTCCCCCCTACACCCAACTGGGTTCCCCTGTTTCACCCTTCCACGGCACCCTGTATTTCTCCTCCACCATGCCTGCTAAACTTGTGATAATCATCTGATGCATTTTTTTTTTTTTTTTGCTGCATTTCTCTTGCTCCTATTTCCACTGAGTTGTAAAGCTCCAGGAAGGTGGAAATCACGCTTGTGGGTTCGTGGCTCTGTCCCTAGTGTCCGGGGCCTCGTTAGAGCTTAATAAATAGTCATCAGATGGGCCTGTAAATGAATGGGTTACTTGACCTGTCCCCAAAAGAGTGCCAGTGTTGGGCTCAGAATACAAACGTGGATTAGATCTTTCCGAGCTTTTGAGTATCTTCCAGGCTAGAGGGGAAACAGATAATGTTAAAAGCTGGCTTTAAGGTAGATTGTATTATCAGTACAGATTGATACTGTAAGGGCGGGGGGAGAAGCCATGCATGACAGGGAGCGGAGGAAGAGTCTTTTTTCTTTTTTGCCTTTTTATGGCCACACCCACGGCATGTGGAGGTTCCCAGGCTAGGGGTCTAATCGGAGCTGTAGCCACTGGCCTGCGCCGCAGCCACAGCAACGCAGGATCCGAGCCACGTCTGCAACCTACACCACAGCTCACGGCAACGCCGGATCCTTAACCCACTGAGCAAGGGCAGGGATCGAACCTGCAACCTCATGGTTCCCAGTCGGATTCGCTAACCACTGCGCCACGACGGGAACTCCCAGAGGAAGAGTCTTGAGCTTTAGAGCTGGCTTTTAAGAATGGATTAAGGGAAGTTCCCATTGTGGCTCAGCAGTAGTGAACCCAACTAGTAACCATGAGGATGCGGGTTCGATCCCTGGCCTTGCTCACTGGCTTAAGGATCTGGCACTGCTGCAAGCTGCAGCGTGGGTCACAAGTGCAGCTCAGATCGGGTGTTGCTGTGGTGTAGGCCGGCAGCTGTAGCTCCGATTCGACTCCTGGCCTGGGAACTTCCATATGCCACAGGCTAAAAAAAAAAGGAATGGATTAATGGAGTAAGTGTTTTCAGGGTACCAGATGGGGCACTTCCGGGAGGGGTACATGGCAAGACCCAGGAAGTGGAGGGAGGCCAGGTGTTTGAGAAGCAGACCTGTAGAAGCCTCAGAGGGGGAAGGACCGAAAGGCCTCGGAGGCCTCGGATGGTGGCCTTTGAGGTTCAGACCGCCCCGCAGGCAGCACGGCCCCTGGTTGTGCTTCTACACAGGAAACTGTCCATCAAGTCTGGGTTCAAGAAGGTGGTAACACCGAGACCCAGAGAGCAATGGTGATGTGTCGGGGGCATGCGGCTACCGTGGCAATCCATTCCAGAGAGACCCCGAGACCCCTGCAGGGGGAGCCAGGAGGGTGGAGAGCTGGGAACCCGCTGGGCTGGAGCCCTTCTGCTTCCACCTCCGGGCCTGGCCCTCTCCCCCAGGGGCCTGTGGGGACAATTCCCGAGAGCTGGGTGTCCCTCGATCGCCACTTTCTGTTTTGCATCAGGTGATTGTTCCAGACTTGCTGTCCCCTCGTCTTAATCTTAGTGCCTCTCTACTGCCTGCCACACCTGGAATGTCCCCTGGAATGTCCTGGAATGTCCCCTGCAGCAGCGTCATTCCTCTGATGTCTTAACCCCTTTTGTTAGACCAGAGCATGGTCACCTCATTCTGAGATTTTTTTCTTTTTCTTTTTAGGGCCACACCCACTGAATATGGAGGTTTCCAGGCTAGGGGTCAATTGGAGCTGCGGCTGCCGGCCTACACCACAGCCACGGCAACGCCAGATCCCCAAACCCTTGATCGAGGCCAGGGCTTGAACCTGCATCCTCAGTGACAACATCAGGTCTTGAACTCACTGAGCCACAATGAGAACACCCATTCTGTGATGCTGAATCAACAGATACACACAGACACACACATACACACATATATGTTTAAAAAAATTTTTTTTAATTTTAAATTAAATTTTTTATTTTATTTATTTATCTTTTGGGCCTTGCCCAGGGCACGTGGAAATACCTGGACCAGGCATCAAACCCGAGCCATCACAGTGACCCAAGCCACTGCAGTGACAACGCTGGCTCCTTAACCCACCGAGCCACAGGAGAGCTCCTATTTTTAAAAAATAATGAGAGAGTTCCCACTGTAACTCAGTGGGTTAAGAACCCGATTAGTATCCATGAGAATGCAGGTTCTATCCCTGGCCTCGCTCAGTGGGTTAAGTGAGCTGTGGCATAAGTCACAGATGCTATTTGGTTCCGGTGTGGCAGAGGCTGTGGTGTAGACCAGAGAAAATAGCTCTGACTTGTAAGAGTTGCCAATTTCTGTGGTGTAACTACACTGATTTCAGGGTAGCAATGAGATGTCACTGACTGTGGAGTTGGGGACAGATGTGTCAGATGGTATTTCTACCTCACAGATTCAATGGCCACACAGTAACCTCCAGGTAGAAGTAATAGTAAAGTGTAGTAGGATAATTGTGAGTTCTCATTGTGGCTAGGTGGATTAAGAACCTGACTAGTATCCATGAGGTTGTGGGTTCAATCCCTGGCCTCGCTCAGTGGGTTAAGGATCTGGCACTGCTGCAAGCTGCAGCATAGGTCACAGATGCAGCTCAGATTGGGCGTTGCTGTGGTGTAGGCCGGCAGCTGTAGCTCCAATTTGACTCCAAGCCTGGGAACTTCCATAGGCTGCAGGTAAGGCCCTAAAAAGAAAAAAAAAACCAACCAACCAACAAAATGTGGTAGAATAATTGGGATGTGATAAATTATGCAGATTTATTACCTTTGTTTTTAATATCATGTATATAATTGTAAGTTGATTTTATTTAATTTTAGTTTTTGGTGTAACAGCTGGCTTGCAAAATTTTCCTAAAATTTGAGCCAACTCCATCCAACGTGCCACTGCAATATGGAATCTACCTGCAGATTAGGAAAAGGCATCTTCTCTGAGTGGGCGCTGATCTGTGCCCAGCTCGGCTGGTGGACTGTGGGCTGGAATTAAGCTCCCGTTGGCTCTCTCAGCAGCATGTCCTTGTGCGGGACACAACCTACACAACTGTACATGATCGTCTTTGGGAGAGCAGACAATAGACACTCTAAATCAGTGTCATCCATAGAGCTCTCTGCAAGGATGAAAATGTTCTCTCTCTGTGTCATCCAAGGTGGTAGCCACTAGTCTGAGCATTTGAAATTTGGCTAAGGCAATGGAGACGCTAGATAGTTAGATAGATAGATAGATAGATAGATAGATATTAAGTATATATAACATAAAATTTACCTATTAAATATATATAATGGAATCACTTTCCTGTATATCTAAAACTAACACAACTTTGTAAATCAACTATACTTCAATTAAAAAAAATTTTTTTTTCTTTTTAAGGCCACACCAGCATATGAATGTCCCCAGGCTAAGGGTTGAATCAGAGCTGCAGCTGCCAGCCTGTGCCACAGCCACAGCCACGCAGGATCCAGCATTGCCGTGAGCTGCAGTGTAAGTTGCAGACACGGCTCAGATCTCGTATTGCTGTGGCTGTGGCGTAGACCGACAGCTGCAGCTCTGATTCACCCCTAGCCTGGGAACCTCCATATGCCGCGGATGTGCCCCCCCAAAAAAGACCAAAATTAAATTAAAAAATAAAAATAAACATAGTGGAATTCTCCTGTGGCACCTCAGGTTAAAGGTCTGATGTGTCACTGTAGCACCTCGCGTTGCTGCTGTGGCGTAAGTTTGATCCCTGGCGTGGGAACTTCCACATGCTCTGGGCATGGCCAAAAAAAAAAAAAAAAAAAATTAAAAACACGTTTGCATTGGAGTTAGAATGAAACTGCCAAGAGGCAGAGCTCTGCTCTCAGCCAGATCAGCCTTTCGGTCCAGACGTGGCCACTTACTAAGCTTGGGGAAGTCTCTGTCTCCTGAGCCTCTGATGCTTCATCCCAAAAAAAGGAACTTGGAGGTTCTTATGAGGCTGAGTTTAGACAACGTGAAGTCACATTTGATAGGCTCTCAGTAAGGGTTAAAGGACAGTAACGATTATTACTTTTTTTTTTTTTTGGCTGCCCCGGCAACACGGGAAATTTCTCGGGATCGAAGCCATGCTGCAGCAGTGACTTGAGCCACAGCAGTGACAAACGCTGGGTCCTTAATTGCTGGACCACCAGGGAGCTCCTTTTTCTCCATTTTTGACCAGCTAACCGGGTTATCTCCAGGTTCCCTTCGTGGGCGGTAGGGCCGGATGTGTACTCCCTGAGCGCAAGGGGCAGGTGGTCTGGGGTTTTCTCTGAGGCCCCTGGACCCTTCTGGAGAGTTTACGTCCCGGCTCTCTTATTTCAGTGCCAGCGGAAGACCCTACCTGCTCTACGTGGGCCTGGCCCACATGCACGTACCCTTATCCAGGCCCCAGCTCTCAGCAGGCCCGTGGAGTCAAAGGCCGTTTGCTGCAAGTCTCCGGGAGATGGACAGACTCGTGGGCCAGATCAAGGACAAAGTTGACCGCACAGCGAAAAACAACACATTCCTCTGGTTTACAGGTGAAATAGTAAAACGCAGCCAGCCTAACTGAGACCTAATGGATAACCCTGCAAACACCCCCAGAAGAGCAGAGTCTGGGCAAGGGATCCGCTTTAACAGGGCTGGACCCTTGCCTTGAACTTGGCGGTTCTGCTAACGTTCGTTGGCCCGCGTGCTGAGCACCTGCCCACGGGGGCCCCCAAGGCCGAGCCCCTGGAAAGGCTTTGCACAGAGAGAACAGGGACTCAGCGGGCCTCTTGGTTACTGATTAGGGCCATCTGAGTGTTGCTTTCAATTGTTAATGAATGACTTTGACATTGTGAGCCTATGTAATCTGGGGCAGTCCTAAGATTCCCTCTTCACCGTCCTCCCCCGCCCCAAAGGTTACCACCGGTCCCCAGGTCGCCTCGTTTGGCTGAAGCAGAGCTGAACTAGTGAACCGTTTAAAGGTCGCACACAATTAGATGACACAAACTAGTATGCAGAGCACTGATAAACAACACGGCCCCTCTGTAGAGCCCAGGGACCCATATTCAATATTCTGTGATCAACTATAATGGGAAGAATATGAGAGAATTTATGCATACATGCATAACTGCATCGCTTTGCTGTACAGCAGAAGTTACACGATTGTAAATCAACTACAATAAAATTTTTTTAAAAAGTAGGAGTTCCCATTGTGGTTCAGTGGGGTTAAGAACCCAACTAATATCCGTGAGCTTGCTAGTTTGGGCAAGGGATCCGCTTGGGCTGTGTATCTGGCGTTGCTACAAACTGCCATGTAGGTCACAGATGTGGCTCAGATCTGCCATGGCCGTGGCTGTGGCTGTGGCTGCATCTATAGCTCTGATTAGACCCCTAGCCTGGGAACTTCCATGTGGCACGGGTGTGGCCCTAAAAAGCAATAAATAAATAAATAAGTAAATAAATGAGCCACACAGGCACTGTGGGTCTCAGGTCCCTGTCTGGAACGAGGGCAGTAGACTCTCCTGTTTGAATCTGTTCTCTACTACTGGGAAAGTTAATTTAACCTTTCCAAGCCCCTCCTTCCTCCTCTGCAGAACTGAGCTAACCACCGAATCTATTCCAGTGCCCTTTGGAGAATCACGAATAGTGAATGTGAAGCACTGGGTGCATCGCTGGTGCTCAAGAAATAGTCGCAGGCTGATGACCGTGGTTAAGGGATTGCTAAAACCACATGCCCAGGCGTGAGCCTCAGCAGGGGGCTAGCTCAGGGTGGAGACAGCCCATCGCACTGAAAGCCCTTTGGTTCTCAGGGGAAGGGGTCGTCTTTGTTTTCACAGGTCCTTTTGCTCTCTGGGTCCCTGCTTGTGCACAGGGCTGTGGGGCCGGGAGAGAGCAGAAGCATCCTCCAGCCTGTTGACTGCTCCAT
Source organism: Catagonus wagneri (assembly GCA_004024745.2). Classification (NCBI taxonomy): domain Eukaryota; kingdom Metazoa; phylum Chordata; class Mammalia; order Artiodactyla; family Tayassuidae; genus Catagonus; species Catagonus wagneri. The sequence goes on along the minus strand of PVHT021183560.1, from coordinate 5,013,907 downwards.
GTTGCTTTTTTTTTTTTTCTAGGAGACAACGGCCCTTGGGCTCAGAAGTGTGAGCTGGCGGGGAGCGTGGGGCCCTTCCTTGGATTGTGGCAAAGTCGTCAAGGTAGGGGGCTCATGTGGGCACGTCCCCTGGCATTTCTGTCTCTGGGAGGAGCGACTTGTATCCGGGCCTTGGGGCGACATTGTGAAATAGGGACATGTTACTCACCAGCCACCAGCTCCCAGAAAAGAAACAAATTGGAATGGAGAAAGTTCACGTTCAGCCTGGACCAACCCTCTCTGTCCTCTCGTCCCAGGGCGCCAGCCCCTCCCTGACAAGCCAGACAAATAGGCTTTGACTCTGCTTTCATCCAGATGTCCTTGCTCTTCCTTTTGCCTTTTTTTTTTTTTAATTTTCCTTTTTTGTTTTTAAGTCATCCCTTCACCTATCCAGCCGCAGTGCATTTCGTTCATTCAAGAAACGTTTAATGCACAGCTACGCCAGGTTTTTATACGTATGATCTCTAAACCTTAGTGAAGGGTAGGTAGCAGTAACTCCGATTACGGATGAGGCACGAGAGAGGTTCAGAGAGGCTAAGCAACTTGCCTAGAGTCACACAGTTTGGGAGGACAGAGCTAGGCTTGCTTCCGGCTTAAAGTTGGTGATCTCTTTACTATGCCGTACTGTCTCTCTCTATTTAAACATCCTTGGAGTTCCCTGGTGGCCCAGCAGTTAAAGGACTGGTGTTGTCAGTGCCATGGCTCAGGTTTGATCCCTAGTCAAGGAACTTCTGCATGTGGTGGGCATGGCCAAGTAAAATAAATAAATACACAAATAAACATCCTCAAGCTCCCAGCTCGGTGCCTGTCTGCCTTGGGAAGGTTTCCCCACAAGGACCTCACCCTCTGAAAGAGCAGTCGTGCTGGGGACAGTTTGGCAGTATGGACCAAAGCTTGAAAAATATGAATGCCCAGTGGTGCATTGATTCCTCCTTTAAGAATTTTCCTTCATGAAATGAATAGCCAAGTGCACAGTGATGTATGTAAAAGAATGTTCCTTGCAGTAGTTTTTTTTTTTTTAAACATAGTTGGACATAACCCAAGTGTCCAGCAAAAGAGACATGCTCAAAGAATTTATGATACATTCATTTAAAGAAATACCACGAGAATGATGCGTATTATTGACCTGGAAACAGTTGCTTTCGGAGTTCCTGCTGTGGTGCAACAGGTGTCTCTGGAGTGCTGGGATGCAGGTTCGATTCCTGGCTCAGCACAGTTGGTTAAGGATCCCACGTTGCCGCATTTGCAGCGTAGGTCACAGCTGTGGCTCAGATCTGATCCCTGGCCCAGGAACTCCATATGTCATGGGGCAGCCAAAAAAGAAAAAACTAGTTTCATTGCAGGTCACAAAACCACATGTAAGGTGTGATTTTCTTATATAAAAATAAATATATGTATTCTCGGAAAAAGTCTCGAGAGTGGCAACAAAAGATTAACAATAATTACCTGTGGGTAGAGGAGGAATTGTTAAAGTGTAGTTTTTCCTACTTTTTTTTTTTTTTTTTTGGTGTGTGTGTGTGTGTGGTCACACCCATAGCACATGGAAGTTCCCAGGCCAGGGATCAAACCCACACCTCCGCAGTGACCCTGCTGAATAGTCAGATCTTAACCTACTGTGCCACAGCAGGAACTCCCACCTTTCATTTCTTAAAACAGATTGGTATTGTTTCTATCCCCCCCAAATTAAAGATTGGCAAGATTATTCGCTGAGGCCAGATTTCCCTTGCTGTCGGCTTACCCCTGACCTATGGCCCCAGCTGTCTCCAGGTTGAAGGACACAAACTCTCTTTCTTATCAGTCTGGCAGAATATCTGTAGTTACCTAGAAGCTGGAATATTGGAGTGTCCCACTGCTAGTGAGGAGAAGGACGTGATTCAAATAGTTGTCAGCTTTAACCTGGCGTCCTTTGGATCAGGTCCCTGAGAACTTTGCAGGTGAGAGGCTGCTGGGATGGTGGCCACGTCTTATATCTGGAGATGGGTGATGGGAGGCGGGAGAACTGGGTGCCGCCTCCCCACCCCAAGCCTGCGCAGTGGCCAGACCACTTCATCTCTGTGGGTGTTGGTGGTCTTCTCTGGATTGATCTCTTTGGCCCCTCCAGTTCAAGAACATTGTCAAGTCACAGTTCCCATGGTGGCTCAGTGGTAACGAACCCCACTAGTTTATTATCCATGAGGATGCATGTTCGATCCCTGGCCTCACTCAGTGGGTTAAGGATCCAGCATTGCTGTGAGCTGTGGTGTAGGCCGCAGATGCTGCTTGGTTCCTGCTTTGCTGTGGCTGCGGTGGAGGCCGGCAGCTGCAGCTCCGAATGGACCCCTAGCCTGGGAACTTCCATATACCATGGGTGCGGCCCTTAAAAAAAAAAAAATAGAACACTGTAATTGAGTTCTGGTTCCTGGAGAGCTGAAAAGATGCTAGGACTGAAAGTGGGTAGAAATGTGTCTGGTCCCCTCTGCAATACCCTAGAGAAATACAGTGCCAACCCGGAGTGTTTTTTCGCATGAGCTCATTGTGGTGCCTCCTCTGTGTATGTGGGCTACCCTCAAACCAGGCCGCCATCTTCAGTGCTCAATAGAAAGAGCCGAATCAACTCTCTAGGGTCAAAGTCCTGAAGATGTGGAGACCAAGGATGAGGGGACAAAAAAATCCGTCAGGTAGTGGCTCCTCAGTGGGGATCATTGCTCCCTAAGATGACCTCTGATCTCCTGTCTGAGGACCTGCCTTACTTTCTCTCTTCTCCTCCTTGGAGGCAGTTTTAAAATAGTGAACCAGGCTTAAAGGTTGGGCCGTGACCCCATTTTTTGATGGAAGCTCTTTACCATATGAGAAACGCATTTGTTATGCAAACTCCATCCCACCTTTCCATCTCTCCTTTCCTTCTATTTGCTGAGCACCTACTATGTGCTGGGAACTGTGCTCAGTGCTGGGAACACAAGGATCGACAAAGCCCCTGGCTTTAAAGAATGACAATCTAGAGCAGGGTTTCTCAGACCTTCATGTGTAGATGGTCCCCTGGGGACCCTGCCCTCGGTAGGTCTGTCTTGTCATGGAGATATTGCATTTTGAGCAAGCTCCTGGATGATGCTGATGCTGCTGGTCCAGGGACCACACTTTGAGAAATATTAATTTATTTCAGTCCTGTGGTGTACAGCTGTTTAATATGGGATCTCAGTTCCCAGACCAGGGATTGAATCCGGGCGATAGCAGTGAAAGTGCCAAATCCTAATCACTAGGCCACCAGAGAACCAGCGATTTATTTATTTTTAGATTTTTTTTTTTTTTTTTTTTAGGGCTGCACCTGAGTGTATGGAAGTTCCAGGTTAGGGGGTGATTTGGAGCTACAGCTGCCAGCCTGTGTCACAGCCATAGCAATGCAGGATCCGAGCCACATCTGTGACCTACACCACAGCTCATGGCAATGCCGGATCCTTAACCCACTGAGCGAGGCCAGGGATTGAACCTGCGTCCTCATGGATGCAATTTGGGTTTGTTGCCACTGAGCCACAACAGGAACTCTGAGAACCTCAGTTTAGAATATCCACATCTAGACCACATGACTCTAAAGTCATCTGAGTCTAGAACTTTCAGATCTAGACCAGTAGTCATCAGGTGTGGTTCAATGGCCAGCAGCATGAGTACCACCTAAAAACTTGTTAGCAATGAAAATTCTAGCAAAGCAAATTCTGATTCCTACCAAATCAGAAACTCTGAGAGTTCCGTCTGTGGCATGATGTGTTGAGGATATGGCATTGCTACCACCATGATGTAGGCCACTCAGATTTGATTCCTGACCCAGGAATTTCCATATGCTTCAGGTGCATCAAAAAAATAAGTAGGTTCATTGTCCGGGTTAACAGGTGTTGTCAAGGATGTGAAGAAAAGGGAACCCTCATGCACTGTTAGTGGAATGCAAATTGGTGTAGCTACCATGGAGAACAGAATGGAGCTTCCTCAAAAAATAGAAATAGTGCTACAATCTAGCAATTCTACTCCTGGGTGTTTACCCGAAGAAACCAAAAATACTAATTTGGAAAGATATGTGCACTCCTATGTCCATTGCGGCATTATTTATGATAGCCAAAATACAGAAGCAACCTAAGTGTCCATTGATAGATGAATGGATAGAGAAGATGGCAGGTATATACAGAGTGGTATATTATTTAGCCATGAAAAAGAATGAGATCTTGCCATTTGCAACAACAGAGATGGACCTAGAGGGTATTATGTAAGTGAAATAAGCCAGACAGAGAAAGAAAAATACTGTATGATATCACTTGTATGTGCAATCTAAAAAAGAAACAAATGAAACGTAAGATAGAAACAGAGTCCTAACCCAGGGAACAAACAGGTGGTTGTCACAGGGGAGGGGTGTGGGGGGAAGAGAGAAATAAGTGAGGGAGATCAAGAAGTGAAAACTTTCAGCTGCAAAACAAATGAGTCACCGGAATGACATGTACAGTACGTGGAAGATAGTTAATAATTATATAATACCTTTGTATGGTGACAGATGAGTAGACTTAAGATGATCATTTCGATCTGTATAAAAATATCAGATCACTGTGCTGTGCACCAGGAACTGACAAAGTGTTGTAGATCAATGACACTTCAAAAACAAACTCATAGAAAAAGAGACCGTATTTGTGGCCGCCAGAGGCGAGAGTAAGGGGGGCGGGGAGGGAGACTTGGATGAAGGCAGTCAGAAGGTACAAACTTCAAGTTATAAAATAACTAAGTCCTGGGGATGTAAGGTACATCATGATAAATCCAGTTAACACTGCTTTATGTTATGTATGTTGAGAGAGTAAATCCTAAGAGGTCTCGCCCCAAGGAACAGTGTCTTTTCTATTTCTTCAGTGTCGTATCTATATGAGATGATGCATGTTCACTAAACTTACCGTGATAGTCATTTCACAGCGTATCTAAGTGAAATCACTATGCTGCACACCTTATACTACACAGACAGGTGCTGTGTGTCAACTATGTCTCAATAAAACTGGAAAGGACGGAAAAGAAGAGAGAGAGAGAGAAAAGAAACTCTGGGGATAGGTCTTGGCCATCTGTGTTTTTATTTGTTTGTTTGTTTATTTATTTACTTGGGGGCCACCCATGCAGAAGTTCCTGGGGCAGGGACTAAATCCTCACCCCAACAGTGACAATGCAGGAATTCTTATCGTGCTGAACCACCAGCGAACTCCTGGCAATCTGTGTTTTAACAAATCCTTTAGGGGATTTTGATGCAGGTTAAAATATGAGCTGTCCAATATGCCAGGCACTAACCATATATGATTATTTACTTAAATTACATTAAAATCAAGTTCCTTGGTCACACCAGCCACACGTCAACGGCTCAGAGGCCGCATGGGGCCGGTGGAGGTTGTAAATACAGTACATTTTCATCATTGCAGAAAGTGCTCTTGGACAGAGCTGGGAGCGAGAGCTAAGTGTAGGAACTCCGTGATGGAGGGGAGCTCAAGGGCTTCTCGTCAACCTGGGAGGGAACCAGAAGGCTTCCCCGAGTGATCCGAGTGCCCAGCTGCCTGTGTGTCAGCGACTCGTGGGAGCAGATTGAGGAGAGAGACAGGGAAAGCCGGGGCCAGGCTTCGGAGGTCTTTTTTTCCAGATGAACACTTTCAGTCTTAATTCTAAGGAAATACAAAACTGTGAAGGCATTTTTAAGAAAGTGCATTCCGATTTATTTGTTTGTTTGTTTAGGGCCGCACCTGCAGCATATGGAAGTTCCTAGGCCAGGGAGGTAGCTGCATCTGTGATCACTGCCACAGCTCACGGCAACGCTGGATCCTTAACCCACTGGGTCGTAGCGGGAACTCCTGACATTTCATTTTTAAAATGGAGGGGAGGGAAGATCCCTGGGATGAGTGGGTTAAAGGTGTGGCATTGTCACTGCTGTGGGTCTGGTCGCTGCTGTGGTGTGGGTTTGATCTCCAGCCCAGGAACTTCTGCATGCCTCGAGTATGACCGAAAAAAAAAAAAGAAAAAAAAGGAAAGAAAGAAAAAATAACAAAATGGAGGACAGTTTCGTGTAACATAAAATTCGCCCTTTGTTTTTATTTATTTATTTTTAAAATTAGCCCTTTAAATTGTACAATTCAGTGGTATTTAGCACATTCACAAAGCTGTGCAAATACCATCTATGCTGGGTCCCCCCCAGATTCTCAACACCCCCAAGGAATTTCCCCATACACTTATTTTTATTTTATTCTATGGCTGAAGCCGGGGCATATGGAAGTTCCCAGGCCAGGGACTGAGTCTGAGCCACAGCTGCAGCATGTGGGGTCCTTTAAGCCACTGGGACTTTAATGCAGCGATGCACATGAATTCCAAATGCTGGGGATCGAACCCACGCCTCCACAGCCACCTGAGCCACTGCAGTTGGGTTCTTAACCCACTGTGCCACAACAGGAACTCCCAAGAATGCCCCCAAACACTTTAAACACTAGCTCTCCATTGCCCACTTCCCCGGGACACCGTTCAATTTTAAGAGACCTCTCTAATGTCCTTGGGGTTGTGACTAGAGAGCGAGGCAAGGACTAGGCTCCTTTTTACTGAGCCCAAGATGATAAATAAGAGAAGTGAGAGACAGGATCTGCAGAAATACCCCCCCCCGCCCCATTCAAACAGCACCAGGGTCAGAGGCCTCAGCAATGCTTATGCCAACTGCCCGGTTGGCCAGATGAGGAAACTGAGGCTGAGTGGGGTGGCGGGCTTTCCCCAGACCAGCCACGGAGGGAGAAGGCCCAGCCTTAGACCACCGCTGGCTCATTCCTTAACTCACGCGATCGTGACTCATCGCATCTCATTAAACCCAGGGACTGTTCAACCATTCTAGAAAACCCTGTCTTACTTCTGTGGACCCCACAGGCTGTTAAGGAAAATCTCGTTAGCCCCTGTGCGAGGCTAAGTCTTTCTAAATCTCTATGGGAGGCAGAGCGGACACAGGGCAGGATGGCTTTGGAGGCTTGAGTCTCTACTCAGTTTAGGATCTGGTCCCCAGCGGCCCCCTGCCCCTTCCAGCCCGTTTCCTCCTCTGTGGTGGTGGTGGAGGCCCAGTTCATGGGACTGTGTGTCTTGGTGGGGAGGCAACCGGAATATCGCCTGGGGCGGGGGTGGGGTGTGCTCAGCCTGGAGCCTGGCCTCCGCTTGTCCCCTCTAAGACTCTAATTCTTCACTGCCAACCAAAACAAACGGAGGTTTCTCCACAAAGAGAAGAAATTAGAAAACACGCCCTGAGAAAGATTTTCCTGCTGAAGTACACGGGCAACTTAAATAACATATGGAGCGCTTGACAAGTGTTCTGGGCCTCCAGCTTGGGAATCTTTGCTCTGAAGCTGGATTTCATTCTTCTCAAGATAACGCCCTTTGGGGGGGGGCGCAAGGCTTCGCACAGATGCTAGGGCCGGACACGGTGTCGGTGGCACAGAGCGCTTGAATTTGGGGACGGGGGCAGGGGCTGGATGCCATTCTCCGCTTTTCTTAGGAGGTTCTGAAGGCAAACTCTGCTTAGGAGGAAATAGCCCCCCTTCCTTACGCCCCACATCGCTCCCTGTCAGCTATTCCACAGCACGCTGCTGGGGGGCTCTGGGAAGCCAGGCAGAGGCCCCTTGTGCAGAAGGGGCGCGGCCGGGGGGCTTGGGTCACGGGAGAGGGGCTGGGGGTCCCCCTGGACCGCCTGCTCTTCCTCGCTCAGGTCTCTTGTCCGTGGGATGCCTGCATATCCTACTGTAAAGGGGCCCAGTCCCGAGAGTAGATGAAAGAGAGAAGAGAGTCAATGTTTTCGCAACCGAGGAGGACAAACAGTACCCAGAGCCCTGCTTCTCTCTCCCCGCAGCCAGCCCAGTACGTCAGGCCACGCGCTGCCTTCCCCTGTTCCCAGGGCCCCCGGCCCCCCTCCTTGTCTTCCCTTCCCTTTCCTGGCCGCGCCGCTTTGCTCAGCTGATGGGATGAGGCAGCGTCTCCTGGAGTCATCTTTTTACCCCGTGCTGGAGGGAGGAGGCTCCAGTGGGCTTGGCTTGCTCTCTGCAGGGGTGAGAAGGAACTGGGGTGGCGGCGGGGTGGCGGGGGCACGGCCCCAGACAAAGCGGCCGAGGTGCCGGTCCACCGCGGACCCCGAGCCCTCGGCCCCAGAGCAGCCTTCCCTCCTGTCCCCGCTCCAGACCCTGTTTCCGCTCCGGGATGGGATCAACACCTTGTTTGTCCCCTCACGGTCGACTCCTCTGTCTGGAAAATCTTTTCTTGTTTTATTTGAAGAGCAGAGCTGTTCCTTCCTCCTCCTCGGTGATGAGGAAACATTCTGTTGGACTTGGCACCCTCGCCTTCTGGAGAGACCTTGGTTGTAATTCGATGCTATCAGGTTGTTACATAATCTGTCCCCCCCAACCCCCACCCGGGGAAGTGGCCGCTACATCCTGGGCCTTCTGTCCAGTTGGGGACAGGAGGCAGGACGGAGAGGGGTCAGAGGTGGGGCTGCATGAGGGAGCGAGGGACAAGGAGTGTTGGCCTTTGGCCCCCGCTGGGCGCGGGGCCAGCTGATAGGGACCCGGTGGAAGGCAAATTATGACCTCTTCCCGGCCACGGGCCACCAGGCTTGGAATGTCCCCATCACCACACTCATGGCCACCCCACCCAGGCCAGCCAGAGTCCTCGATCCCAGCGGAGGCCCGGCTGCCCTGTGTTTCTAGAAGACGTGTGCGTGCGCTCCGGGCATCCGTGGCAAAGTCATGTATTTATATTTAGAAACGAAGCCTGCTTCTTTAGAAGGTTACAGAATGTGTGCTCCTCAGAACAGGCGCGGTCTCCGACCCTAGTCACAAATATAAATGCATTTGGGGGCCAGGCAGGTAATATCAAGGAGCAAACATTTGTTTTTGTCTGTTGGCGGGCAGCCTTAAGGGTGCAGTAAGTTGGAGAGAGAGTTCTGTCTAATGACAGTCAAAATTAGTTAAAAACAAAACAAAAACAAAAACAAAAGCCCTGCAATTCTTGCCGAAACCAAGCTGTCGGGGGCTCCATTCAGCATCTGGGTTGCCAGGTTGCAACTTCTGCTATTTTCTCTCTGTAGGTCATTTTGTTTTGTTTGGGGTTCTTTTTTTTTGGGGGGGTGTGATTGCATTCATCAGGCACTTCCGTGCAGGCACTGTGCCAAAGGACCTCGCTTAGATATTTTATATACATGGCCTTACCTAACTTTCCCCACAATCCCTTGCGATCTGTACAGTCATTTTTCCCCATTACGGCTGGGGAGATCCAGACGGAGGAAGGGTAAGAATCCCGCCCCAGACCTCCCAATGAAAAGGCATCCTCCTGTTGACCTTACTGCTACTGTTTCTCAAACTCTGGTCCTCAGAGATTGGTGTCAGGATGACCCGGGATCAGAGCCCCACCTCAGGCTTATTAAATCAGCATCTCTGGGGTCCTGCTGGTGGCTCCGGGCACTAGGAGGCTTGCCAGCCTCTGTCTTAGCAGCCCTGCCTTTCTGACTCAGGGAAACATGGCTTTCAGGTTCTTTCTGGGAAGGATGGCTTTTCCTCCGCGTAGGTCGGCGGTGAGTCCTCCTCCGTCTGCCCTTTTCTCGGTGTATCACGGAATATGCCATTTTACTCCCGCAGCCAGGGAAAGAACAAGTAAGCAAATTTATGAATCATGGTTCTGTTTATATTTTGGTTGCTGAGGCTAAATATTTATTGCTTTAAGTAAGAAGTTCTGCCTTAATTAGAGTCATAACTAACCGCAACGGCCTTGAAATGCGTTCTCATGACCGGGAGATGCACATTCCTCAACAGAAAGCCCAGTGCAACCGACACTTTGAATGTGCCGGTGCCGCCGATCCAAGTATGAAGGTCGCTCTCCGCTAACGAATAGCTTCTGAAATCGAAAAGAGCAAATTTTAATCTGTGAATTTATCTATTGTTCCTACTCCCTAAAACGTCTAGGGTCCCATTTACTATCCTGTGGCATACAGGTAGAAAGGTGTGGGCAGCATAAAACCTGGCATCAAGAAGCACACGAGCTCCGGTTAGTTTCGAAATGCATTTTGTCCACTTTTTTGACTTTGCCCCTTGCCCTCTTCACCCGCGCCCTTAAACGGGCTGCATTCTGCATTAAGTCACCTGGAGAGTGTTACAAGGAATTGATATCCAGGCCCCACCCCAGGCCAATTAAATCATGATCTCTGGGAAAGGGACCTTGGCGTGGGTGTTTCTTCAGAGCTCCCCTAGTGATTCGAATTCCAGGATGGGAACTGCTGCCCTAGAAGGTCCTAGAAGGTTTAAGGGGTCAGGGTGCTGGCTGAGTTAGTTTGACTTGGATTCAAATCCTGATTCTACGCTTTCCTTGCTGTGTGACCTTGGGCAAATTACTTAACCTCTCTGAGCCTCAACTTCTTCGTCTGAGAGGTGGGGAGAATCATGCTTAGCTCCCACAGTGGTCATGAGGATTAGGTGAGATAATGCAGGAGGCACTTAGCAATATACTTAGGTGCACTGAGTTCTTAGGAAGGGCTCAATCCATAGGGGAAATTGTTCTTATTATTATGTTTAACTCGGAATGAATTTCCATTAGCGGGAGCAGCTATCCCTAAAGAATATTAGGGGACGAGGGCCAGTTACTGTGGGCCCAGTGTTTACTGGCGCAGATAGACCACAACAAACACTGTTACATGTTTCTGAAATCAGATATTTGGTTATCAAGCACCAGCCCTGGAGACCCCCAGAGGATGCTGGTCGGATCTCGTTAGGTTCACCCACCCCCAGCAGTGCCCATGAGATACTGGAATTTGGAGTGAGAAAATGGGAGTTCCTGTTGTTGAGGCTCAGCAGGTTAAGAACCTAGCTAGTATCCAAGAGGACACAGGTTCGATCCCTGGCCTTGCTCAGTGGGTTAAGGATCTGGCGTTGCTGTGGCTGTGGTGTAAGCTGGCAGCTGCAGCTCCGATTCGACCCCTAGCCTCGGAACCTCCATATGCCACAGGTGTGGCCCTAGAAAAAAAGGGGGGAAAGAAAAAAAAATGGACTAGATAATGTGCCCACACTGTGGGGGACATATTTTTTTATAATTGCTCACCCACACTCTGGACTCTTAAGATAAATTCCTTTCAAGAGTACAAGGTTTGTGGGCATGGCTGGAATATATAATTGTGTCCTGCTGGTAAAGCCAGAAGCTAAAGTACAGCCAGTACCAACTGGCCAGTCTTGATGACATATAGGGGGATTCCCCCCTCCCCTGCAGTGTCTACACCGAGGGGCTTCTCTCTGGCCAACCTTCTCCTCTCTTTGTCTTAATTCCTGAGTCTTTGCAGGTGGCTGTCCACTCTGCTGACATATACACACTTTATAACCGGCCGAATTCCTCCTGTGACCTCTGTAGCTTTCAACTCGCTGCTGAAAGAAGGCAAAGGCATTGACATATTGTCCTCTGGGTTAGGAAAGTCAATCATCTGAAAAAGAACAATACAAAAGATTATGGCAAACAAGCAGAACCCCTGGTGGCGAAGACCAATTAGCAAATTTATTAATTAGGGGCTAGCGTAACCTTCTGGAAACATCCTGGAGGCCGAGGTGCAGTCCTGTGTGCCAGCTCTGGTGCCCATCGCCCACCACAGGGCAGGCCCCCGGCTCTGGCCTTCTGGTTGACCCTCAGAATTACTGGCTTGTTATTTGGAATGGAAACCGTCACCTTTCCTTAGCATCTGGTCTCAAAGGCTACGCAAGTTCATTTGAATTTTGTGCTCTGTGGACGTGCAAATAAACGGAGTCCATATTTTCACCCACCTATTCCCCAAGCTTCACAGAAATGCCCCCCATGGTGGGGGTTATCTGCAGAGTTCCAGCACGTGTGATCGTAAGTGCTCCCTCCCTGCTCGTTGGCCTTAAGCTGAAGCATAAGTCATGCATTCCAGAGCCACGTGGGAGTGTTTTGTGTGCTTGCTGAGGCTCTCGATTCTCTGTTCTCATGTGCGTGAATAATCGGGAGTAGGCTCTGTAGGTATTTATGGGAGGCATGGCTCTGAATGGGAAAAAAATAGGTATTTATGGGAGGCATGGCTCTGAATGGGAAAAAAATGTCCTTGAGAAGTCCTGGGCCAAGTCCGAGAGTTTCCCCTTCAGCCCACACAACTTCACTTGGTTTTGAGAACCCCACGCCCCTAACCAGAAACAGTCCAAAGGACAGGAGTTGTTTTGTTTCTTAGTTCCACACTTGGGGGATTCCAAAGCTGGGTATGAGAAAATTCCAAGAACGTGTGGCGGGCCGGGGACATCAAAGGTTCCGTTTGCTGCAGGGTGAGTGCGGAGGGCCAGTGGCCCCCCTCCTCCCGCTGTCACTGCCGCCTTCACTATTTATGCCAGCCAAACATAAGGAAGTCGCATGACCGCGGAATGTGTGAGGCGCACACAGCGTTTGCCTTGGAAAGGCTCGGCTACACGCTAACTTGTGGAATCCCTGGCTCGGCCAGACGAGGTTGGGGTGTGTGTGGGAGTGGTGGGGCTGGTCACGGTTAATTCAACCCAACATGTATTCAGGATGTTTCCATAAAGCATGACCTCATCCCTTCCGGCCCGCCGGTCATCATAATCCCGGTGGTCACTTTTGACTTCTCAGTTACAAAAATAATTCCTTTAATTACCAAGTGGAAATTCATAGATTGCACATAGATTGTTCTTACCTCCCCCGGAGAGAGGCAAGAGGTCGGAGCTATTACGGACACTGTCTCCGCAACATTGGAACAACTCATTCATTCACAAAAGAAAAAAAAAGGAAAAAAGCAAAAAAAAAAGAAAAAAAAGGCGAAGCAGAGTGAACAAAATACAACAACAAAGTCTATGCCAGATCAGTTGTTGGGTGTTGAGCAGATCAAATAATGGGGGGGAGGGTTCCACTTTTATCTCCTTTCAAATAATTTTGCTTTTTCATCTTGAACAGTCTTCTCATGGTCAGTAGGAAGACACTTTCATTCATTCATTCATTGAGCCGGCATTTGTTAAGCATCTACTGTGTCTTGGGTGCACAAGACTGATGTCGGCAGATACACGGTAAGCTAGTCAGTAACAAGCCAGACGAAGTTCAAGTGTTCAGAGTGGCATGAAGAAATTAAGTGACGTGACTCAACCGAGAGTGACAGAAGCAACTATTTACCTGAATTTGGTAAAATGAAAGCACTTATTCAAAGAGAGTAACTGGATGAGTAAAAATACCAGGTTACGCCCTAAAGGAAAAAAAAAAAGGAGTTCCTGTCATGGCTCAGTGGAAACGAAAATGACTAGTATCGTTGGGGTGGCAGGTTCGATCCCTGGCCTCGCTCAGTGGGTTAAGGATCCAGCATTGCCATGAACTGTGGTGTAGGTCACAGACGCGGTTCGGATCTGGCGTTGCTGTGGCTGTGGTGTAGGCTGGCAGCTGAAGCTTCAATTCGACCCCTAGCCTGGGAACCTCCATATGCCTTGCGTGTGGCTCTTAAAAAAAAAAGGAAAGAAAAAAAAATAGTCCATTACTAAAGGGAGTCATTCCTTTGTTGGAATAACTGGAAACTCTCGGAGAGGCTCATATAAGAGAAGAACTTTTTTTCCCCAGAAAACCAGCTGCCTCCCTTCCTCTCACAGGTGGAAGTCCGGCCAAGCAGACCACCTGGGAAGCAGGGCATCGTGTCCCGGCTCTGGCTTACTGGCCTGGCAGAGTCCCCGCCAATGTCACCAGCACCGCTTTGCTAAGGTATGGGACCCGAACTACTTTCAGTTGTAAGAAAAAGCCATGGATACCCTGGAAGAGAGACCCCGTCTGTCACCTGCCTTGGCCAGGTGTCCCCAGATACTTCCCAAACTCAGATCGTAGCAGCCTGGAGCTGCCCTGTAAGCAATTCCACCTGCTACTTAGAGCAAAAGTGCCCTACTACTCTTTTCAAGCCATCCTCTGGGGATAATGTCCATGAAGAGGGAACGGCGTGGGTTTCACGCCCTAGGGTGCTGGGTCATGGTGGTGTCTGCCAAAGAGAAAGCATCTGCCAGGAGGGCAGAAGGGCCGTGTCCACTTTTGGCCTGGGCCAAACTGCTGGGAGGGAATGGAGGTAGGGCGCGTGTCCTGGGCACGTCACTGGTAAGCAGATGACCCTGAGAAAGGCGTCTAGATGCCCACATGCCCTGCAGGGCAGGGAGCTGGGTAGTGGATCCATGGGGCCAGTAAGGAAAGCATGAATCCTTAGGTGAGGACATTCTTCCTACTGTTGGCAAAGAAGGTTTTACGATGAAGTGCTCCCTTTATTCGTGGGACGACTGTAAACTTGCAAATATCTTGTGACGGCTCTGATCGCCTTATTAAGGCAGATCCGGGCGGGAGGTGGGAGCATCCCCTTGGCACAGAACTTGGCCTTGGTGTGCCATACGGAAAGCAAAGGCACGCGGTTAAGCGACTGTGACATCTAACGGGGCCTTTTCACTCCAGAAGGGACATTCTCTCCGTGGTTCCGCCGTGTGCTCACCACGGACAAAGGGGGCCGCTCTGTGGAAACAGATGCTTGCTTCTGTGCTCAGAGGTTTTGTTCTGGTTAAACACTAATTTCCTGGTTCCAAAGGTCCTTCACCATTAGCCAGATGGGTTCTGGCCTAGAGAACGCAGCCCAGTAAAGGAAAGCAAGCTTCACTGCCTTCCTCCAGGTTCCCCAGAGCTGGAGCGGGTGATGGGCAGGAAGCAGGGAGACTGAAGCCCAGGGCCAAAGGAAGGGTCAACAGCTGTGGTGGCCAAAGTAGGGGTGAGTAGGCACTGGCCCTGGCCGCCTCTGGGCCCCCAGGAACTCCCGGTCAGCCTTGTACCGTCAGCGGGTATCAGCAGGTGTGACAACAACAGCTCGGGCTGGAGTGTGTGATGTCAGGCCGGCCGGGAAGAGGGCCAGGCGGGCTGCTTTTTATGGGGCCGACTTGGTGCGCTCAGGCCAAGTGTTCACAGGCTGGGCTGGCCGTGCACAAATAACTCGGCTGTCTCTCAAGTTACAGAAACCCAGCACGCGCTTCTCTGCTGAGGGGCTGCAGCCTACAGTCGGCTTCGGCACCGTGATAAAATCGCATCGTTTCATTCATAATTTTGGGCCTCAGGAGTGACAGCTGACTTAGGGGTTAGTTTGGCATGTATTCAAAGGAAGCAAGCCTTGGTGCCAGGTAACATTTGCTTGGACTTTTACCAGGACGGTACCGATACACCCATCCGCCACTCTGGATAGTTTTGGCTTTAGGTTAGTCCAGATTGGAATAAGACAGTTTGCCTTCATGGCATTCATCCTCTTGCTATTTTCCCATGCGAATCCATATAAAGCAGACTTTTGGGTGGAACGCCTTGACTGCCCAGAGTCCCTCGGGGTCCGCCCTAAGGAGGGTGGTATAATCCACATTTCAGAAACTGCTGCTAATGGCTTCGTGTTCCTGGAAGCCCAGCCAGACACTCCCACCTACTATGATACTTCATCACCTAGCCTATCATTTATTCTAGCGCTTTATTCCCCAGAGGATATAGATCTCCTTCCAGATCAGTGATAACTCCCTTCAGCCACTCTGAGCTGAGGCCAGAATCTCTTAATTCCAGTGGCCCTAAGGAATTATGGGCACCAGTGAGCAGACAAGTTGATATAAACACAGAAAAGTAAAAAGGTGTGTTGCGGAGTCAGGGGTCCACACTAGTCCTATTGGTTAACTTTATTTTATTATTTTTTTTTTTGGGGGGGAGCCACACCCGCTGAATATGGAGGTTCCCAAGCCAGGGGTCGAATTAGAGCTGTAGGCACCTGCCTAGGCCACAGCCACAGCAACGCCAGATCTGAGCCACATCTGCGACCTACAGCTCATGGCAACATCGGATCCTTAACCCACTGAGTGAAGCCAGGGATCGAACCTGCATCCTCATGGATACTAGTCAGATTGGTTTTTACTGAGCCACGAAGGGAACTACCCTTTAGTTTTTATCTTTAGTGGCTCCCAAAGCATTTGGAAGTCCCTGGGCCAGGGATCAAACCCGAGCCACAGCAGTAATAATGCCAGATCTTTTAACGGCTAGGCTACCAGGAAACTCCTCTATTGGTTACCTTTAGATATAACTGGTGTGTTAATATTCGGAGGTGGGAATTCCCTGGTGGCCTGGTAGGTTAAGGACCTGGTGTTGTCACTGCTCAGGCCATCGTTATAGCTTGGGTTCCATCCCTGGCCTGGGAACTTCCACATGCTGTGCCCCGCCCCCCCAAAAAAACTAAACTAAACCAAAACAAACAAAATTCAGGTGTGCACCCAGGTGATATGATAAGATCCTAGAAACGTCTTACATATGTCCTGATCCCAAAGCCCAGTGACACAGCGGCAGAATGGGGGAAGTTAATTTATTCAACCAAGATTTATTGCTGTGCCCAATTATGGGTCCGCCATGGTTCTTGGGGCCGGGCATGGAGCAACGGGCACAGCAGACAGAAGGCTTTGGATGCTGAGGAGCTGAGGGCCCTTCAGGAGGGAAGGGCATGGCAGCCCAGGCCAGAAAGGGGCCTAGTGGTTTGACCCCGAAACCCTCAAGCAGGGTATCTCAACTTGGCACTGTTGACGTTTTGGGCGGGATGGTTCTTTGTGCCGGGGGGCTGTCCTGGGCACTGTCGGATGTCTAGCAGCCTCCGTGGCCTTCATCCACTAGATGCCAGTAGCTCCTCCAGCCCCGAGAGTGACAACCAAGATGACTCGGGGCAGCTCAGGGAGGACGGTCTTTTTTTTGGTCGAGGATCAGCGCTCTCGTGCAGTTTCTCTTAAGTCAGGGACAAAGAGTTACAGGGTCCGCTCTGCCTCTGAGCGGCAAGGCCCCACGTCTGTTCAAGACAGAGGACCCCTCTCTGGAAGAATCCAGGGCAAAGTCTACAGCGACTAGGACGGTAGGAAGGGCTTGAAATAACTCATTTGAAAAACAGAGGTCTGTTTAGCCAGGAGAGCGAGGATCCCCTGGGAGAAGCTCGTGACTTTTCCCCACATCCAAAAGGCAGGCAGTCAGGCGGACGGGGATTCGGCTGGCTGTGTGCGGTCTCGAGGCTCCGAGCTGAGTCCCGGAAACGGGAGCTACAAGGAGATGAGGTTCGCGTCGGTCTCGTGTGCCTCGGGGTCATCCTGGCAGGGCAGGGCCTGGCCACGCGTCTTCTCTCCCACGCTGCGCCCCCCACCCCCGCTCCCGCGCGCCCGCTGCCTCCTGCGCCTGGCAGCGGGCTGTGGATGGAGACGGGGACGCGGTCTCGAGCCCACCCTCACTCCTAGCGCGCTCTGCTCCGTAAGGGACATGCGCACTGGCGCCCCCACCCCGTGCACTTTAAAAAAAAACGGTGCTGTTGGGGCCTGCTGGCCTCCCAGAGGGACCTGCAGCCTCACAAACCCCAGCTTTCCCCAGGGATAACGAGAGTGGCCAGCGAATTGCCACGCAGGAAGAAACTTACAACGAAAAGCCAAAAAAGATGTGCCCCCCGGTCTCAGGGACCATTCTCACCCTCCCACAGTCTGCAGGAAGCCCTGCTCTCCACTCCCTCACCCCAGACACAGGACAGAGACGCCCCCACTGCGTCCAGGCCTGCGCACCCCCATCCCTCCTCACCCCCCAACTTCCCGTCTTCAGATCGCACCCGCCGTTTCCCAGATACAATGTCCCCAGCTTCCTTCCACCCCTGCCCTCCACCCTAGGACAGCCCCGCAAGCGCCTCGGTTCCCATCTCCACGTGTCCGGCGGTTCCGGCGGTTCCGGTTCCAGCCCAGCTTCCCGCTCCCCCCATCTCCTCGCCTTCACCCAGCCAACACATCCAGGCTCCTCTGGCAATTCCCTGGATGAAAACACAAATGTGCGCACTTCCTCTGAATGACCTTCAGCGCCTGGGGCTGCCTGAAGCCAAAGGAGAAAAATATGAAAATCTTTTCACACGGGCCACGGAATCTGCAAATGCCCAGTCTGAGCGCTGCCTTCAGTGTCCTGGCACAAAGCAGCTTCAGCCTCCCCTTGTGTGAGGAAGCTCTGGGCGGCCCTTCGTGTAACCAAAGGCTGGATGAGCTGGGGTCTCCTCCCTCCAGAAGCCAGGACCCACTTTCCTATAGAGCAGAGAGGCACAGTGCCTGGGGCACATGAAATTTTAATTTTCTTTTAAAGCTAGGGAAAAAAAAAAAAGACAACAGCACTCTTTTAGTTTGGAGGAAATGGTAACTAGCTACTCTTGACGTCAACATAGTTTGTAAAATACAGTTTGTAGTGTTTCGTATGGAGGAAGGAACCACAAAGGCAAAGAAACCAAGATTTCACGAAGCTGTCTCCCTAAAGCCTCCATCCCTAAGAATCATAGTACCCGTGGAAACTTGAAAATTAGGTTTGAGGGTTTGTTTTTTTGTTCTTGTTTTTTGTCTTTTCCCCCAAGGTTTCAGAAACTCCCGGGGCCAGTTTCTTAGGTAGGGTTAGAAGTGGCTGGGGTCACTTCTGTGGCCTTTGCAGGACCAATGCTTTCTCCAAGTTGGCGCCAGGGGCTGGTGGGGTGGGGTGGGCAGCCTTGGGGCTGCGTGTGCCCAGGGTATTTCCCTCCTCCAGCGCTTCTCTGGGTGGTGCTGGGGGGAGCTTGGCTTCCTCCTTTACATAAAGAAGGACCTCTTGGTAGCCTCAGTGCTGGGTTGGCGTGTCATGGAGATGGATGCTTTTCTCGTGGACTAGCGCTTCTCTCTGTGCTCTGGATGAGCTAGGTCCCTCTGAGGCTCTTGCTTAATTCTGGGGCAATAGGATTCCATGAAGATTAGAATCAGTGCAGTAGATTAGGATCAGCCTCCCTTGATGGAAGGGGTGGAGCAGCCTCCCTTGATGGAAGGGGTGGAGCAGCCTCCCTTGATGGAAGGGGTGGAGCAGCCTCCCTTGATGGAAGGGGTGGAGCAGAAAGAAGATGGAAAAAGAAAGTATACCACGCTTTCTGACACGTAATGCGGATCCTGCCTTTCTGGCTCCCTGATTTGACCCCTCTGAGAGGCCGATTTCTCTTAGGGACATCATTTAGAGAACGCGCCAACAAACAGCTGCAGCCACGCCAGCCTTTTCAGACTGCATTGCGGTCCTCCGTGCTGCCCGATCTGAGGCAGGGACCTTGGAGGCTCTGGAGGGGTTTCTGGACCGCTCTTTCCTCTGCAAGTGCTTACTGAGCACTTGCTGGCTTTGCATGCATGTGGGATGTCAGCTCCTGGAGCGTGTCTCTCTAGAGATAAGCCACCGGCTCCGTGGATTGTGAAAGCTAAGGGCGACCCAGAACATCCTGTACCATAATCAAAGGAGAAAGTCCTCCTGGGGTTGTAGGCAGAGTCCTGGGCAGGAGGACAAAGAAGCTGGCAGAGGGGAGGAGTCCCTTCTGTAGCTCCTCTTGAAAGGTGAGGCTTTGAGTTCCCTGGCGGCACAGCAGGTTAAGGACCTGGTGTTGTCACTGCAGCAGCTCAGGTTGCTGCTGTGGTTCGGGTTTGCTCCCTGACCTGGGAACGTCCACATGCTTTGGGTGCAGCCAAAAAAAAAAAAAAAAACCCACAAAAAAAATTTAAAAAGAAAGGAATGCTACCCTCCCAGACAGAGGTGTAGTCCTGGAGACCTCCCCCTGCGCCAGTCTGAGGTTTGCCGGTGTGCCCAGTCTCAGGGGGCCTCTCCTCCCTGGGGAGATCCAGCTTCATGCTGCCCTTGCTCCCTCCAGTCCCGCTGACTCAGCTGGCCTGGCTCTCAGGTGCACAGCTCTGTGGAAAGGGCGGCCGGTCTGTTCTTGCTGAACGGTTTTTCCCCGAACGTGAGCACAGCAGGCTGGCGGGAGGTGTGCCTTAACGTGCAGTCAAATTGTACCACATGCCTTCAAACGAAAATCGCATTAACAAAGTTCACTGGAATGTTCGCAGTGGCTGCCTTTGGGTGAGAGACTGTTTGTGTGCTGGCTGCTTCTTTAGATTTCTGGATGTTATCATCTTTTTCCTCCTAGAGATGTACTTGTTTTGTAATGGGAGTGAAAGAGCTAAGCGAAAGAGGCTGGGATGTTTCACACATGATGGCATTCTAAACAAAGGCGCGGTATCTGTGACCCAGAGACCCAGGGAGGGAACACCGAAGTGAATGTTCTCTTGCAGGCACCTGTCACATACTGTTCCCTCTCGGCGGGTAGCAGTGGCCTGGTTGGTGACAGGTAGAACCCCTTAGTTCTTAGACAGGTCTGCAGGAATGCCCCTGTGAGTAATTATAATACGGACATGCAATAAGCGCTTTCTGATCGTGCTTACAGTGGACACTACTATTATCATGCCCATTTTGGAGACCAGAGGGCCACACCTGTGGCGTATGAAAGTTTCCAGGCTAGGCGTCAAATTGGAACGGTGGCTGTGGCATTGGTAGCGATGCAGTCTTGACACCACAGCCACAGCAACGCCACAGCCACAGCAACACCGGATCCTAGCCTCATCTGCAACCTATGCCACAGCCACTCAGCATCTTTAACCCACTGAGCAAGGCTCCAGGGATCGAGCCTGCATCCTCATGCACACTATTTGGGTTCTTAACCAGCTGAGCCACAGTGGGAACTCTGAGACCGGAAAACTGAGGCGTTTGAGGAACTGGACAAGTGGTAGGGCTGGGATGTGAGCGCAGGCAACACCTGGCTGCAGAGCTGGGGTGCTGAATTTCTGCCTCACGTAGGAGCCAAAAGCCAACTGGGACCTGCAGGAAGGAGAGGTAGGCGGTCGGGGGGACCCCATAGGGGGCTGACGGTGCTCGGTCTGGGCTGGTCCAGGCGGCTCTTGACCACTGCACGGCCAGCGAGAGAACCTGGGAAGAGTGGGGGCTGATGCTGTCTCGGTGTCCCGGCAGTGTGCTGGACATCTTCCCCACCGTGGTGGCCCTCGCCGGGGCCAGCCTGCCCGGGGGCCGACACTTCGACGGTCTGGATGCCTCTGAGGTGCTGCTTGGCGGGGCGCAGACTGGGCACAGGGTAAGTGGAGAAGGTAGGTGTCCCACCTGGGCTTTGCAGGAGGCTGGCCTGGCGCCTCTCGCTGGGGCCTGGCTGCCTTTGTGCAAACAGACCCATCCTCAGGAGATGTGAGTGCCTCTGAAGGTGCAGTTTGACAACCCCCAGGAGGAACTCCTTTGAGATGAGCCCCTCTTTCCGCTCCCCTGCCCTAATTCCCTAATCAATCCCCTTTGTCAACGCAGATTTTTTTTTCTTCTTTTAACGGCCACAGCTACAGCATCTGGAAGTTCCCGGGCTAGGGGTCAAATTAAAGCTGCGGCTGCCGGCCTGCACCACGGCCACAGCAACACAGGGATCCAAGCCGCATCTGCAACCTACACCACAGCTCACGGCAACGCCGGATCCTTAACCCACTGAGCAAGCCCAGGGATCGAACCTGCATCCTCATGGACACTATGTTGGGCTCGTTAACCACTGAGCCACAACGGGAACTCCTCAATCCAGATTTATATGTAATAGCCTGGCTTAGGGTGGGCATTCACTGGTGCTTATTCCCTGTAACGAATGATCTTTTTTTTTTCTCACTATGATTTAATTTTCTGATCGGATGTAGGCACGTGACACATTTTTACTGGATGAGGTGCATGACCAGGGCTTGTGAGTTGTGTATTGTGGGGCTCCCCCATCAGAATAGAAAGTCTCTGGGGGCAGGGGTCTCTCCATGGAATTCTCAGTACGATTAGCACAGTATCTGGCATCCAGCCAGCATGCAGCCATAAGCTCGAACTGGATGAATGAATGAATGAGTGGAGGATGAATGAACGAAAGACTTCTTGCCCCTGACTTTTCCTGGCTCCTAGAGGGCTGAGCACACGCACGGCTCTCCAGCCCCCAGTGTCCCCACTTCCGTGTGCTCTGAAGCCTTCGGTGGCAGCGGCAGCCAGGAAAGGTCAGGCCCGGTGGCCTTTCCCTGTCTCTCTCTGTGTGTTTTACTTTGGCCAAAAGGAAGAGGAAGTGGGAGGAGGGAAGGAGGCCTGCGGAACCCGGAACTCCCTCTGGAAGGCCCGGTGAGCCCGGCCGCTCGGTTAGGGACCCACACATCAAAGGCGCTATTTCTGGCTTTCCCGAGGGTCACACGGAAGTGAGTCAAACGTACCGTGGCGGTTCCTGGAGCTGCCCTTCCCGGCAGCCGGCGCACGGGTGCGGAGCAGGCACACACAGAGGCTCCAGGGGTGGTCAGACGATGCCCGGGGTGGGCACCCCCCCCGCGCCCCAGGAAGGACGGCTCCTCCCGGCCCCTCTGAGCCCCTTCGAGCTGCAGACCCTTGCAGGCAGAGCCCTGCTCCCGCACCCCAGCCGAGCAGGAAGGTGGTTTCCGCCTCTGGGCTGCAAGTATGCAGTATGTGACCCTGGGGGGTTATCGAAGACGTCAGCGGAGAGGTGCTCCTGAGTGTTTATGACCACGGCTCCTACTGGAATAATCGGGGTCACCCGGAAGGGCTTCAAGGACTGTGGTCTCCTTGACGTTGTCCCTTCCACTGGTGGAAGCCAGCTCCTTCGCGGGGAACTTCCGTTTTCAGAGGGGAGAAGGCCCGCTCTCTTTCTCGAGTTGCAGCTTTCCGCAGACTGGTGGAGGCCCCTGCTTTGGGGCTTAGCAGTTACCGGCCTAGGCCCCAATGGGGACGCACCCAGGAACCGGGTAAGAGAACCAGATACCGGCCACAACGCTCGTTTGGGGTTTTCATGGGGACGGGTGATGTGTTGGCGATGCAGCTGGCCTCGGGCTGATTTGCTCCCTAACCACGCCCCGAGGCCCAGAAGGCTACAGCCGTGCTTAACCACTTGCCAGAAGCTGGCGATGATATCTTCAAGAGTGAAAGCACACGGGTGCTGGCACCTGTGGCCGCATCCAGCCTCCTAGAGTTCTAGAACCCTGTAACGTTAATGAAGATGCTTGAGAGGCGGACATAGGTAGCCGGCGGCCCTGAATTTGGCCTTGGTCTTTTCTGGCCAGCCACTAAAGAGACTAGAGTAAATCGTCTCGAATTTGCTGAAGGGAGGCCAGGGGGTTAAAAATATGAGTGATGCCAGAGAGACACACACACACACACACATATACATCTGTGTATACACACATACACACACGTAATTTTTTACTAAACACAACTTGTGTTCCCCCTTGGCTACATCCTGGGCTTATGAGATTCTAACAAGGGTGGGTTTAGAAAACCATTCCAGTTTCAAGAAGCTCAGAGTAACTCCTGGATCGTCATCTCAGAACAGTATGCAAATACGGCTCAGCATTGAGGTTCTTCCCTATTTTGCAAATGAGTAACGGAAAGCTAAAGGGCTGAAGCAACCTAGGGCCATGTACCCTCTGGCAAAGCCGCCACCACCAACCCCAGGCCCCACTGGGAGAGCTTTACAAGCAAATAATGGGCTACTGGATTTCCTGCTGAATGATCTTCTTACCACCCACTTCATGGACAGCTAGGGCCGTGGGGTCTGTGACGTTCAAAACCAAAAGCCACAGACACCATGCTGCAAATTCCTGCATCTGCTCGGCCTTCCGCTGCCGACCTTGAGATGTCTGTGTCCAGGCAATGAGAGCCACTGCAAGGAGGGACAGGGGAGCCGGGCGGGGGAGCGTGCACAGCTTGGCAACAAGTATCCCACTTTGTGCTTGTCTGGCTCCCAGATGGAAGCTGGAGATTGTAACGTCAAGTCCTCTCCAAGCCCCGGGTTGCCATGGCTAAGTCCAAAAATTGTCAGTCAAGGAAAGACTTCCTTAATGGCTTTGCATCCATCCAGCCCAAACCAGTCTGGGGCTACGTGGGTCTTACAATGCTCGGTAAGTCCCTGGAGACAGTACTTTGAGGAAACAAGCTGGGACTTAGTCTCTGGAACACAGATCACTTCTCTTAGGGAGAAGGGAGGCCCCTAGTGGTGAGAGACGCTGTCCAGAGAGGCTGGCCAGTGGCTGACCACTTTTGGAGAACTGCAGCCATGAGCTCCCACCTGCTGGGGCCGGAGACCCTGTCTTCTGGGGAAGCTACATAAGCACCAGCCTAATGTAAAGAGACGCTCCCTGCTTGCAGCAAAACAAAGCCAAACAAAGCCAATAGGTGAGAAGGGCAACGGAGAAGATGCGACCTGTTTGCAGAAGATAAAGTTATCTTTGAAGTTTGGACGGGGGTGTCCTTTGGAGAGGAAATGTCTTCAGCTGTGATTCATGTGTAAATTCACCAACCTCCTTCCTATGTTGATATAAACAAGAACACCATAATCGGTTTGCTCAAAGGGGAAAGAAAGGCATATACAACTTCTCCAAAATCCATCCACATTTCTGAGAGTGAGCCACTTTGCTTCCTCTTGGATTTAGGAAGTGGTGCCTGGTAACGCTACAATAAATATCCTGAACGTGGCAGCCCACCCTTATGGGTTTTCTGTTACTGAAACCCAAATAACGCCCACGATCGACACCGGCAGACCTTGACTCCCATCTTCTGGATGTCTGAGGGCATCATAGATCAGTTGACAATAGATTTTTTCCAAGTCTCCCACTTCCTGCCCTCTCCAGAAGGAAACAAAACAGCCTCCTGTGGTGAGAGGCTTGGCTTCCTGCAGGGTTGGAAGAAGTGAGGGTTTTGAGTTGCGCCTTCTTTTCCTGTTTGGAAGAAGCCTGCTGTCATCACGCTGGTGGCGGGAGGGGGGCACTTGCAGGATTGTCACGAGAGCACGGAAGCAGCAGGTGTGGGAGGGGCCCCACCCTTGCTGGCAGCCTTTCAGAGCCGGGAAACTTGGGGGGACAGCTGTTTACGGCTGCAACAGATGTTTCTCATTTTTTTTTTTTTTTAGCTCCATGGAAACTTTGAATCACGTTAAGCGCCTTTCCAGTGATATATATTGGTCATGATTCATAGCAGGGCTGGTCTCACGCTTCCAGTCTACCGGCTTACCGAGGTTGCTGGTCATTTTTTCTCTACCTGACCTTGCCCTCGGGGGAACCATGTTGTAGGGCGATTCTCCCATCCCTGGTGAAGAAGGTTTGCTAACTCGGTCTGGGTGCAATAGGATCGAGTCAAAGGTGATCTGCATCCGGAGGGAAGGCCGTGTGCAGGTCTGGAGCGGTCACATTGAGCCGTCCTCTCGAGGACGCCTTTTATGCCAGCCTTGCTCACATGAGGGTCAAAAAGTCGACTGGAGGGTGGAGAGCTCTGAGGATCGCCTCCCCTTTATGTCAGACTCCCCGGGAATATTTCTAAAACATGCAGGTTCCCGGGCCCCTTCTTGAATCTGAGAGGTGGGGCTCGGACAGGGCAACCTCCTGGGCGAGTGACCTCTGCAGTCACAGCGTCCCACGGAGAAGGACCTTGTGCTTGCGTTAAAGCACATGTGCTGGAAATTCTTGATTTTTGGATAAGGTTTCTCCCCTCCTTTTGCACTGGACCCTGCAGATTCCACGGCTAGTCCCGAGCCTAGGAATGCAGGCAGAGCCGTAACCCGGTCTGATTAATTTACCAGCGAAAGGGCTGTTTCACCCAGCCTCCCCGGGTTTGGCTGTCGGTGTTCAGGGGCTGGGATAGGGGTGGGTTTGGGGGGTGACGGGTGTGGGACTTTAAGGCTTCTCCAAGGAGGTGGAATTCAAAAAGCCTTCTGGGGAGATAAGCGTTACCAAACCCTTATCATCCCACTTGTCTCGCTGTAATTGTCACAGCGATCCTAAGGACCTCCCCAACCCAGCAGCCTGGCCCACTCCTTCCTGCCCCCCACCAGAAGAGGTGTGTGGCCCACTGCACTCCTTACCCCGCCCCTCTAGGGGCGACATATGTCCCCAACCGACCAGCGAGTGTATCCGAAGACCCCGTTCTTCCCCAGCCAACCAGCAGGTCAGCAGGTGCATGGCAGGGTCACTCCTCGCACTCTTTTGTCATTGGGCTGTAAAGACAGACACGATCGTGTCTACACTTTGCTTCGAATCCGGAAATTTCTTTTTCCTCCCATGTGCAGAACAGTGGTGAGCAGGGACCGTGACAAAGAAAGAAATGCTTGCCAGGGAGCGTCTAGCAGGTTTGTTTTTTTTTTTAATTTTTTTTTTTTTTGTCTTTTTGCCTTTACTAGGGCCGCACCCGTGGCATGTAGAGGTTCCCAGGCTAGGGATCTAATCGGAGTTATAGCTACTGGCCTACACCACAGCCACAGCAACGCGGGATCTGAGCCGCGTCTGTGACCTACACCACAGCTCGCGGCAATGCCGGATTCTAAACCCACTGAGCAAGGCCAGGGATCGAACCCACAACCTCATGGTTCTCAGTCGGATTCGTTAACCACTGAGCCACGAGGGGGAACTCCTAATTTTTTTTTTTTTTTATCATCATAGTCGATTTACAGTGTTCTGTCAATTCCTGCTCCACAGCAAAGGGACCCAGTCACACATACGTACACATTCTTTTTCTCAGATTATCTTCCATCCTGTTCTGTTACAAAGGATTGGATGCAGTTCTCTGGGCCGGACAGCAGGACCTCATTGCTCATCCATTCCAGATGGAATAGCTTGCATCCACCAACCCCAAACTCCCCGTCTGCCCCCTGGCTGACCAGTCTAGCAAGGTTTCCTTATTAGTAATCCCTGCCACCCTTTCTCAGGTGCTGTTTCACCCCAACAGTGGGGCAGCCGGAGAGGACGGAGCCCTTCAGACCGTCCGCCTGGAGCAGCACAAGGCCTTCTATGTCACCGGTGAGTTGGTGAGCACCCCCCGCCCCGGACTCTCACCCCGGCCTCCAGGAATGACAGCGGGCCGCCCTCCTCCTCTCGGCCTCTCTGATGGTGCTATCCCCAATCCTAGCCCAGCAGAAGGGCTCAGCACCCGAGGGCCTGGCAGGCCCCCTGCACCCGGAAGCACACATATAAGGCCTTACTGCCGTCTGCCTGGATTTCCAGCAAGCTCGGAGCGAGAGCGGCACATTTACACAGCCCTTTTCACGGGAAGAATGTTTCATCTCATTGTTGTGCTTTCCATGCCAGTTTGGCTGAACATTAAATGGAAGCTTAGAGATACTTGCAAGTGTCATTTACTTGACAATAGACTGTTTCAGAAAATAGATGTTAGAGGCCTGTTTAGCAAACCGAGGCCTCTCGCCTTCTTGGCTCACCCTGCGACCGGCTTAAATGTATATTTTAGAAACATGATACATAGTCAAGATGCCTCTGAAAATCTTCCAATGGGCGTCTTGCTTCCAGCCAAATTCAGACGCCCTCCGTCCTGGGTCCCTCTGCTTTTCTGGTCTTAGCTCTCCAAAAGCAACAGCCCTCTTTCTCGGTGTCCAGATTAAAATCCCTCTCAGCTTTTAAGGCCGCCTGGATCCTAGAGCGCTTCATCTTCTCAGCTGAGTAGGATGTGGAGAAGGCTGACATTTATCACAATCCGGTCATATATACCAGTTATTTAAGGACATGTTTTATTTCCTCTGGTAGTCCTTATTTTTCTTTTTGGCCACGCCCAAATCCTGGGGAAGTTCCTGGGCCAGGGACCAAACCCATGCCACAGCAGTGACCCGAGCCGCTGCAGTCACAATGCAGGATCCTTAACCCCCTGCGCCACAATGGAACTCCTCTTCTAGCACTTTTAAGCTCTCTAAAGTCACAGCCCCGTTGTGGGCTCTTTAATCTTTGGCGTCCTGATGTGCCTGGCACAGAATCTTGTACCTTGTAGGAACCCTAACGCTTTTTTGTAATGACTGAAAAACACCCACTTCCCCAAATCCCCACCACCGCCAAAATCTGGGATCTGATGTGGATACCAATTTGATTCAGTTATTTAATGTTAGAGCTTTCCAAAGAATTATATAATGAAGAACAAAAATTATGTTCCCTGAGCGTGAACAAGTGACCCCAAAGAAAACGTGGCATAAAAACAAAACAAGCTCTTGGAGTTCATAACTTGAGGGATATTAAAAATGCCACAAGAATCTTTTACTCTCCAGAATCTAAAATGCAAACCAGTCAGATGTTTGTTATGCTTTCAGATGGAAAGTGTCTAGATTACAGCCCTTATATTACACTATCTCAGAGGTATGGTTTCTCCAGGCTGAGTTAATTTCAGAAGTCACAGCCCTGCCAGAAAGCCGTTGGCACCACAGCACTGGGGTCGTAAATGGTACTATGAAGTAATAGGGCTGTTTAAAATGATCACGATCAGACAGGAATTATGATACCCCGGGGAGGTCCATTCTTCTGAGAAGTCACCAAACTTCCAGGAGAGTTAGCAAGGGGAGACGGGAAATCTCAACAGAGGGGACAAAGACGGAACAGGATGAACTAGGGTGAAGCCCCGATGTGCTCTGCCTCCTCCCTCTCCCTGACACTTGTCCTTAAAAACGCACATCCTAATTTCTTACTTTCCCTTTTTTTGGCTGCCCCTTGGCAGCAAATGGAGGTCCCCGACCAGGGATCAGTTGCAGCTGCAACCTATGCTGGTGTGATGGCAACACTGGATCCTTTAAACACTGTTCCCTGGGACCAGGGATCATACCCGTGTCCTAATGCAGCAGAGACATTGAGCCACAGCAGGAACTCCCTGCATCTTAATTTCTTGAAACTGCTTTTGGATAAGTGAGATCAACTGAACTCTGCTATGTTAGATTAGAGAAAGACGTGTGTCTATCTATGATGAAGATGTGATTTTTGGGGTCGCCAACTAGGAGTAGCCTTAAAAGACAACTAGTTTGGGAGTTCCCGTCGTGGTGCAGCGGAAACGAATCTGGCTAGGAACCATGAGGTTGCGGGTTCAATCCCTGGCCTCGCTCAGTCAGTTAAGGATCTGGCGTTGCCGTGAGCTGTGGTGTAGGTCGCAGATGCGGCTCGGATCTAGTGTTCCTGTGGCTGTGGCGTAGGCCGGCAGCAGCAGCTCCGATTGGACCCCTAGCCTGGGAACCTCCATATGCTGTAGGTGTGGCCCTAAAAAGCAAAAAAAAAAAAAAAAAAAAAAAGGACAACTAGTCTGTTTTTGTGTGTGGCCTAGAATTAAGTGGTCTTATTATTTTTCTATTTTTAGAAAAATAACTAAGGGAACCTTTACACACAGTGAAAGACAGATCTAAACTGCATGATTTGATGAGTTTTTATAAATGTATATATACTTGCTTAAGAATCCTCTTAATGCTGTGAATTACCCCATGGGTTTTCAAATATTAAGTCAACTTGACATTTCTGGGTTTTTTGTT
Organism: Catagonus wagneri; assembly: GCA_004024745.2. NCBI lineage: Eukaryota > Metazoa > Chordata > Mammalia > Artiodactyla > Tayassuidae > Catagonus > Catagonus wagneri. The sequence continues at coordinate 4,984,689 of PVHT021183560.1, read as the reverse complement.
TGTTTGTTTGTTTGTTTTTTGGCTGCTGTGTGCAATGGCTTAATGTGGGATCTCAGCTCTCAGACCAGTGATTGAACCCGGGCCACAGCGGTGAAAACACTGCGTGCCAATCACTATACCACCAAGGAACTTCTAACTTTACATTTCTGGATAAAGTCCATTTAGTTGTGATGTATTCTTATTTTTGTACATTAATGGCTTTGATTTGCTGAGGTTTTGTCTATAATATTCCTTTCTTGCAGTGTCTGTGTCAGGGTTTGGTATTAGGGTTTTGCTAACCTAATGAAATTAGTTGAGAAGTGTTCCCTTCTTCCTTGTTTCCTGGAAGGGGCTGATGTGGTTTCTTCCATGTTTGATTAAATTCATCTGTGAAACCATTCAGGCCTGGAGGTTTCTTGATGGAAAAGTTCTTGCTTATAATTTTAATTTCTTTAGTAGGTTTAGGGCTATTCAGGTTTTTTATTTCTTCTTGTATCAGCTTTGACAAGTTGCATTTTTAAAATAATTTGTCAATTTCATCTGAGTTGTCAAAATCTATTGGCCTAAAATCGCTCAAACTATTCCCTTTGATTAATCTTTTTAATGAACTAAATTTTATCCCTGTTAATTTCCTTTATTATTTTCTGTCATGATTTCTGCTTTTACTTCTATTTTTCTTTCCTTACTTTAATTTACTCTCTTTATGCTAGTTTCCTAAAGAGGACTTTTTAGAGAATGATTTTAAACTTTCATGTTCAAATATAAGCATTTATAGCTAGTTTTCTCTTTAAGCATTACTTTATCTGCATCTCACAAATTCTGTTTTATTTTCATTATCTACTTGGTAATATTTTCTAATATCTTGTCTAATTTCTTCCTTGACCTGTAGGTTATTTATAAATTTCTTGCTTAATTTCCAAATCTGGGAGAACTTTCTAGTTCTCTTTGTAATTTCTAATTTAATTTTACTACGGTCAAAAAATATATTCTGGAAGTTTTCAGTTTTTTGAAATTTACTGAGTCTGACTTTATGGCCTTGCAGGTGGTCTATGTTGGTGAACCTAGCATGTGGAAGTGAAAGAAATGTGTATTTTGCAGTTCTTGTGTATAATATTCCATACATTTCAATTAGGTGGAGGTGGTTGATGGTTGTTCAGATCATCTGTATTCCTCTTGACTCTTTGTCTAGTTATTCTATCAACTATTGAGAGAGAGTGTTAAGAATCTCCATTTGGGATGTAGATTGTCTAAATTTCCCACTTTGTCTTCCTTAAAAACTGACTATTCTTAAGGAATGCCCCTTGTGATCTCGGTACTCCATGCCTTAAAGTATATTTTGTCTAATACTAGATAGACTCCACTCCAGTCCTATGCTCACTGTTTCTATGATACATCTGTTTTCTTCCCTTCGCTTTCAACACAACCAGTGTCATATTTAAAAGGAGACTTTGCAGACAGCATAGAACAGAGTCTTGCTTCTTCGTTCAGTTTTGATAGTCTCTGCTTTTCAGTTGGAGAGTTTTGCGCATTTGCTCTTCTCTATTTAAGATCGTTTCTTCTACAGATAGAGGTGGTTTTACTTTTTCCTTCCAGTCTGAACGCCTTCTGTTTCTGGTTCTTGACCGATTTCTCTGGCTAGAACCTCCGGCATGATGTTGAGGAGAGGTGGTGACAGTAGACATTCTTGTCCTGTTCTTGATCTTAGGGAGAAAGCTTTCAGTCTTTCATCACTAAGGATGCCGTTAGCTGTGGGTTTCTCATAGATGCTTTTCATCGCGTTGATGGAGTTCCTTTCTGTTCCTGGTCTGCTGAATGTTTATATCATGACCGAGTGTTGGATTTTGTCAAATGCTTTTTCTGCATCTATTGAGATGGTCCTTTTTTTTTTTTTTTTCTTACTCTTTTGTTCTCTGAGGGGACCGCCTCAAGGCTGTGTGATCTACACGCTCTTCTCTCTCAGTGTTTCAGATTTTATTCTGTCCAGGTAGGTTCAGAATGAGAGCTGCATCCTCAGGCGGTGTGGCTTGGGCCCCAACGTGGAGATTTGCTTTCCCCTGAATTGCTCTTGGGTGTTATGCTCTCGGCTGGTAGAGGGGGTGTGATAGAAAGCCATCAGCTGGACCGTCATGACCCAGCTGTGATTTTTCATAAGGATGCTCACAGCTCCATCAGGGAGGGTCCCCCGTAGGAGGAGCCGGTGGAGAACATTCTCTCGCATCTTCTGCTTCCCCGAGGCAGTTGGTAAATTTCTACCTTATTCCTGTTTGCCGGCTAAGAAGCAAGGTTGCCCAATTCCGAGGGCTCTCTTTTGTCTGAATTCTTTTTGTTTATTCAATTATATTATATTCATTTCTGTCAGAAGCCCGACCTACTTTTTTGTATGGAAAAAGAAAAAAAAATGTCACCTGAACAGCCATGGATGCTGGCATCCTTCCAAATATTTTCGTCACCCCTCTTTGGAGACTGCCTTAACAGCCAGATTCTAATTCTGACAAACTGAATTGCAACCCAACATGAAATGACTTACCTCGCCTTCCTGCCTAATTTGCCAAATTGAGTATGCTCTGCCTTCAAGAAATCCGTTTGCCAAAAAATTCAGATTTACTCCTGAAGAGTAGAGGTGAAAGATTTTTTTTTTCTTCTTTTTAGGGCCGCACCCGTGGCATATGGAAATTCCCAGGCTAGGGGTCGAACCGGAACTGCAGCTGCTGGCCTACACCACAGCCACAGCAACACCAGATCTGAGTCACATCTGTGACCTATACCACAGCTCGCGGCAATGGCGGATCCTTAACCCACTGAGTGAGACTAGGGATCAAGCCCGCATCCTCACGGATAGTTAGTTGGGTTCTTAACCCACTGAGCCACAACGGGAACTCCAGTGAATGATGTTTGAGTGAGTGTCCTGTCTCTGAAAGCAAGTCCAAGGAGAAGTTCCAGATCGCTTTGGACAGCTGAGCATCGTTGCCACGGGGACACAGATTCTCGAGGCAATTGCTCAGACAGGGCGAGCAGTCACTGGAATATCCAAGTCCGCTATATTGGAATTCATTTATCATCCGTCACAGCCCTCTTTACAACACGGGGCCCGTACTGGGACTGATGGGGTGTCTGTTATCACCCTCTCTGCAGGTGGAGCCAAAGCCTGTGATGGGAGCATCGGCCCCGAGCAGTACCACGAGCCTCCCCTTATCTTCAGTTTAGAAGATGACGTTGCAGAAGCTGCCCCTCTGGAGAGGGGTGGTGCCGAGTACCAGCAGGTGCTGCCCAAGGTCAGAGAGGCCCTTACAGGTGTCCTTCAAGACATTGCAGGTGACCGCATCTCCAGAGCTGATTATGCTCAGGACCCCTCGGTCGCTCCCTGCTGTGATCCCCACCGGACGGCCTGCCGCTGCCAGGCCGTATAACACAACCGTCAGGAAAGGATCCAGGCACGTTCACGTCTGAGCTGCAGTTGCACCCCCTTCGCAGTGATGCCTGCTTTTAAAATAAGTCTCAGAAGTTTGTTCTGAGGCCATCGGTCTGTGTCCCCTGCTGTCCCTTCCACATGCTGCTTTGAGAGCACACTGCACTGAGCTGTAAGGCAAAAGCACCCGGGCTCTGGGGTCAGACCAGGTTCCAGACCTGGCTTTTGAATGTGGGCAGTTATTTAACCTAACTTGCAAGTTGATTTGGAGGATTAAACAGGCAGTACATGAAGATGCCTGCCTGGAACATTACATGACACAGAGCAGGCACTCAATACCTTTTTTTTTAAAAAAGACTTTCCCAGATTGTATTTTATTTTTTTATTTTTCTTAAAAAAAATTTTTTTTAATAGCTGCACCCACAGCATATGGAAGTTCCCAGGCTAGGGGTCAAATCAGAGCTGCAGCTGCCGGCCTACACCAAGCCACAGATCCAAGCCACATCTGCTGCTACCTAAGCCTCGGCTTGTGGTAATGCCAGATCCTTAACCTACTGAGCGAGGCTGGGGAGCCAACCCTGACAGGCGCTATGTTGGCTTCTTAACCTGCTGAGCCACAATGGGAACTCAAACATTTTTCTGGCTTCACCCGAGGCATGAGGAAGTTCCAGGGCCAGGGATGGAACCCAAGTCCCAGTAGCAACCCGAGCCTCAGCAGTGACATCACATCCTTAACCTGCTGCGTCACCAGGGAACTCCAGTACTTTTATTTATTTACTTATTTATTGTCTTTTAGGGCCGCACTCACGGCATACAGACGTTCCCAGACTAAGGGTCGTGTTGGAGCCGTAGTCGCTGGCCCACGCCCCAGCCACAGCAATGCTAGATCCAAGCTGAGTCTGTGACCTACACCACAGCTCATGGCAACGCCGGATCCTTAACCGACTGATCGAGGCCAGGAATCGAACCTGCGTCCTCCTGGATGCTAGTCAGATTCATTTTCGCTGAGCCACGACAGGAACTCCAATACTCTTACTTTTTTTTTAAATGTTCCCAGTTTCGCTGGTGACTTCAACACAGGTTCATCCCAGCTGGTATCTAGAGCAAGGCCTCTCAGTCTCTAACATGCACACAGGTCCCCTGGGAGCTTGTGAGAGTGCAGATGCTGACCAGGTGTGCCTGCGGTGGGGCCTGCGACCCTGCGTGTCTAGGAAGCTCCCCGGGGGTGCAGACCTGACAGAGTTATTAGGTCTGTTTCCAGGTCTCAGAGCAGCAGAGCCCACAGGCCGGCCCTCCCTCCGCTTTGCCAGGTCAAATGGCGGTTTTAAAGTCTCTAGGAGTTCTTCCTGCTTCCTAAAACCACAAAGAAATAAATTTTTAAAGCCTCAAAAGTGCATTGCCATGGCTTTATTATTAGTGTCCTAAATGGGACTGAAAGGTAATAAATGATTTATTCCCAATCATTGCAAAAATATTTTGCTGGGCTAAAACAGTCTCTTTCTCTATGTATGTCATATACAAGAAATACAGCTCGAAGAGGTTTTCCTGTAAGTACATTTTTACACAGCATACATTTTGAAAAGGATGCCCTTTTAAATATAAAATTCGGGTTATAGACCAATATGGTTAGTTCGAGTTGACGCTTTGGCGGTAACATACTTTCAATAGCGGGACGTGGGTACACCATGTCACCTGCACCCACCGGCGACCGGGGCCGAGAAGAGCTTGCTGGGCAGCGGACCGCGTCCCGTCCCGGGGCTTAAGCAGGCGGCGCCTGGGGTTCCTGCCCCCCGTTCTGCTCACACAACCGCGTGCCTTTCTTCCACCTTCCTGGCTTCCTCCAAAACCACCTGACAGGGGAGGTCCTGATTTCTGAGGTGCGCTGCTCATCAGGACTGCTTCGCTTTGCCCTTCTGATTTCCGCGGCACAAGATTATCTACCGAAATCAAAACAGAAGGGCCTTACTCTTTCCGGGAAGGGGCTGGTTAGGCAGGCTGCATTGTCAACAGATCTGTGCCCAAGCGGGGTGGGCCTTGGGGAGGCCGGCCCGGCAGAGCTTTCCCGTCCATCCGTCCGTCCGTCCGTCCACAGACTGACCCTCACAAATGGCCACAGAAGAGTCGCCCGTCTAATGGGCGTGTAGACAAGCATGGCCCAGTTTTAGGAAATACTCTTTGTAAAATATGTGTGTGTGTTATGTTTATGTTTGTGTGTGTGTGTGTGTGTGTGTGTGTTTAAAGGCTCATCTCACTCATAAACACCGACTGCTAAATCACTGTGAAAGAGTCAGCAAACACCCTGGGAACCGGTTCCCTCCCGCTTGCTCCCAAGAGTAAGACGAGTGTCAGAAAACAGGCAGACTTGTCAAGAGTTGGAAGGTTGGGCTTGGGTCAGAAACAAAAGCTGCTCCCTTCCCGAATCTTCCTAAGGGACCAGAAATGGTCGATTCTCTTTTCTTCCATTGTTCCTGGAGCAGAGGAAACCCCAAAGAGCTAAGAGTGACCCTACCCAGGGAAGTGTCAGTATATTTCCAAAAAAGGGGCCCACCCAGCGAGCCCTTTGTGAGATTATCCGGGCAAACGTGCTCTTGTGTCCACGAGAAGGGATGTGAACCAAGCTGAGGCCCCAAGATCCATGCAGGGTCCTGGACGTTTTTAAGGAACACAGGGGAGAGCTGTGGGCTCCGGACAGGTGTGTGCTGGGCACGCCAGCTCCGCACAGATGCAGAGACAGGAGATGTCTGGCATCTCCAGGTGACTTCTCCTGCCAACAAGGGTGTGACTGAGATGGTCCAGCTTCGAGAACATCCCACTGGCACTCAAGCTTCTGATCCTTGCGCGGCCAGACGGAGAAGCCCACCCGCCACCGCATCTCTGTTTCGGGAACACCGCCCTCCATTGGCTGGCTGGCTGCCTGCAGGGCTGGGGTCTGACGGCCTCGGAGCCCCTTTCACTGGGCTGCTTCGAAACGGCCAGGGCCGAGCGAGCGCGCTAAGGGAACTCGTTCCATGGCCGGTCCTCTCTCGGGCAGGGAGCTTCCCTTGTGCATAAATAAAAATCCCCGATGCAACATAAACCAACTTTCCCTCATTTGGTCCTTAAGAGGGAGACAGGACCACTGGCTCAAACCTGTCTTCCCAGCAGCGCACGAGCAAACAGGACGCTCAACAAATTCGAGCGCTTGTTCCTAAGACTCTCTCTCTTTCTCTTTTTTTTACATTCCCAATGATCTGCACGATGTACCTATTATTCGGTACAGGGTTTTTTTTGGCAAGGGATTACCTTCTGAATGCCAACACCCTAAGTATCCGACTCAATATAAAAGGCTGTGAGGTCTACTCTGATTACTGTTCAGATTCTAATGGTCTTTTTATAACAGAAAGAGACTTTTTACCAAAACTGCTGAAACGGAACCTAATGATGATTAGGATGGCAACCTGTATGCCCAAAGCCTCTGACCTGCTCTGGTTCCTGGAAGATGCAGCTTCGGGTAAATTACCCCCAAACCTGAGGGTGGGGGATAGAAAACCTCCCTATCTGGCTAGTTGGGGCAAGAGAACCCAAAGGCAAAACAACTGGATTTTTGGAAGGCAACAAGCCAACAGATGTTTCTAAATGTGTAATTAGGATTTTTAAGCACGAATGCTTTCCACCCGTGAAATATAAACTCACTCGTTGGCACTGTACTTGGCAGTCAGCCTGTTAAAGGCCAGAGATGTCAGTCTCGAGCTGAGATCACAAACACGCCCTCCCGGCCTACACGGATGGTCCCACGGCACCTTGTTTTTTACATTTTTTTTTTTAGCGGACTGTGCTTATTAGATTGTCCCATGGACCTAAGCAAGAAAGAAGCCGGACCCATGCTCCATCCTTTTGCAAGTAGAGTCCAACAGATAAAAGACAATGACGGGGAGAGGACACGTGCAGCCCGACCTCCGCCCGACGGCCACTTCTCTCTCCCTCCAGGAAGGACACTCAGCTGACCTCCCAAGTCTTGGCCTAAGCATTGCTTCCATCTCTGAATGATTTTCCTTTTTTTTTTCTGGCCGAGCCCGTGGCACATGGAAGTTCCCAGGCCAGGGATGGAACCCACACCACAGCAATGACAGTGCCGGGTCCCTAACCCGCAGAGCCACCAGGGAACTCCTCTAAATGGTCTCAAGGGGACTGTCTGGGCTGTTCTCTAACTGCGGCTCACGAGAGGGGTGTACCTGTTGCTCTGAATGGAAGCGTAAAGGATGGGAAGCCGAGGAGAGGCCCTGGCAGCCGGCTGGCGGCACAAGCTTCTCTTCACACCGGGATGCTGGAAGGGGCCACACCCAGCACCCAGACAACCCTGGGGTCCTGGGGGTCGGAACAGGTGGAGCAGGACTCCGGGAAGACCCACTGGCGGAGGCCGGAGGGCGCTGCACCGCGGCTCACTCTCCACGTGGCTGTTAATGGGGGGGCGCCCAGCCCTGTTACATCATCGGCTTTAGCACCAGGGTGGCAACACTCTGCTAGAGCATCTCAGGAGCCGTGGCAGAGGGAGAGTTTGCGGACACAGGCAAGTTCCTACCTTGCGAGCGGCAGAGATAGGGCTACAGAAGCAGAGTCAAGGCCTCCGGGCCTCTGAGTGCAGTGAGGCCACCGGGACTCCCCGGATTAGTACTCGGTTATTCTAACGCAACGCGGTCAGGTGGGCTAGGCTAGGCTGTGGGGTCTGGAGCACGCAGCGCAATAACCGCCTACGGCTTCCCGGCTGTTAGAGAGGAGGATTAGTTGTTACCGACTAGGTGACAGGGAGAGTGGCTTCGCCCCGGGCCCGGAGGGGAAGGTCCCTAAGCACACAGACCGAGCCGCGCTTAAGGATGCCTAATGCTCACAGGGGGAAATTCATTCTCATCATCAAGACACACTGGTCCCGTCGCAAACTCGTGTTCAGGAATAACCTCTCCTCGGAGCGCCCCGCCGTCCTCCGAGTAACCTGGAGACCAACAAGGCGACGTGGTGAGAGAAGCCACAAGGTGACCCCGGGGCCCAACCTCAGCAAAGCGAGGATCTGGGGAACCACAGAGGCCGCCCCTGCCTCTTCTGACGAGTCCAGATCCCCGTATTTATGATCCCTCAGCCTCTGCACAGCTGGTCTCACCCGCCCTTCCACCCCAGTGCCTCTGCCTTTCCATCCGATGGCAAGTCCTCCAGGAGGCAAAGGGCTGATGCTGCTTGTTGTTAGGGAGATGACCACATGGGGCAATGCCTGCCAGGCTTAGGGACCTGAGTTAAAAGGCTGCTCCCAGCGCCTCACCTGGGAGGGAATAAATGGTTCAGGGAGCGCGCACCATCCACAGGCAGCGGTGGGCGGAGAAGAGGGCTGCGGTCACACGGGTTCCCACCCCTCGCCCACTCACCTGGCACCGTGGAGGCTGAAGACGGGCTTGGTCTGGCTACAGTGGCAGCGTAAGACTGAGGTAATGACGGTTTGAGGTCATTTTCTTTATTGTCTTCGGTGGTTCCTGAGCCAAGCAAGCTAGTTGCCACGATGAAGAGGGGAAAGGAGGAGGAAAAAAAGATAGCATCACGCACCTAGGATGCTTCCAAAAGGAAAAGGACTAAGGGAGTTCCCGCTGTGGCATGGCGGGAATGAGCCTGACTAGTATCCGTGAGGATGTGGGTTTGACCCCTCGTCTCAGTGGGTTAAGGATCTGGCGTGAGCTGTGCTGTAGGCCGGCAGCTACAGTTCCGATTCGACCCCTAGCCTGGGAACCTCCATATGCCACGGGTGCGACCCTAAAAAAGGAAAAGCAAAAGCATTAGGAAGTACATGCTTGGCCCCTTGAGTTTAAGGTGTCGGCCTCTCAGTTCCCTGCCAGGTCGGTGTGCACCCAACGGCCCTTACATTGCCAGGGTCAACCATGAAACTTCACGTCGACTAGAGGAAGACTGGCCCTTCACGCTTCCTGGCACACCTGGGGTGGCTCCCAGGCCAGGGGACAGTGGCAGCTCGTGGTATCCTGTCTGCCCTCGGTCACCGAGGTCAGAGAGCATTTCCATTCGGTGTGGTAGATGTGCCCGAGAGCACCCGCTATGTCCGAGGGGCTGTGGGAGGAGAGGCCAGCAGGGAGGTCCTATTTTGCACCCTGTCCCCCAGCTCCTCCCCGGCGCGCAGCGGGGTGAGGACGCCCAAAGGGAGCGCAGGGGCTGGCTGCCGCCAGGACCGCCCGTGAAGGAGAAAGGAAAGCAAGGCTGGGGCTCTCGCTGTTCTTGCAGCCCCGCTGGCTCTTGGAAAGGCTGGCTTTCTGAAAACTAGTCTCTTCACCTGTGGGTCTTGATTAGGACACAGTCTCCTCCGTCCTGAGGGTCCAGATTGTAGATGTACAGGTGCCCGTCAGAGGACGCGACCAAGAGCCTGGGCAGTTTCTGGATCCTAAGAGCCAAGAGAAACACGTGCCGTGATTACAACAAACATGGGCATCAGACCAGCTTCAAGTGACAAAACCCCTTCTCATGCCACAGCCTGCTGACTCCAGGGTGTGGGTCTCTGGCTGTTTCTTTGTCTTGCATCCCGGTGGCCTGCCTTGAGGATTATTTCCTGTTTGCACAGAATTCTGAGGCTGAGATGATGTGTGCGCACACTACAATTCTGTGGAATTCTCCTAAAGACAAGAACATCAGCCAGGTCTCCACCTTACGTGTGTCCCCCACCTTTCACGGCGACAGGAAGGAAACAAGTGCAAAACTGGCTCCCATCTTCGCGGGAGAGTTTTACGAAATGTTTCGAATGTTCAACTCTGAGAAATGATTTTAGAAGTTCCTCTCTTGGCTCAGCAGAAGCAAATCTGACTGGCATCGATGGGGACACAGGTTTGATCCCTGGCTTCGCTCAGTGGGTTAAGGATCCGGCGTTGCCATGAGCTGCGGTGTAGGTCACAGATGTGGCTCGGATCTGATGTTGCTGTGGCTGTCGTGTAGGCCGGTGGCTACAGCTCCAATTTGACCGCTGGCCTGGGAACCTCCATATGCCGTGGGTGCGGCTCTAAAAAGACAAAAAAGAAAAGAAAAAAGAAATGCTTTTAAAAGTCTTAGGTAAACCATCTGTCGACCCTGTAGGTGTCGGAATCTAGACTTTGGAACTAGAGCCTCTTTAATAAAGACTTTTTTTTTTCTTTCTTTTTTCTTTTTTTTTTGCTTTTTAGAGCTGCATCTGCAGCATATGTAAGTTTCCAGGCTGGGGGTCGAATTGGAGCTGCAGCTGCTGGCCTACACCACAGCCATTGCCAGGCAGGATCCAAGCCGCGTCTGTGACCTACACCACAGCTCAAGGCAACTCAGGATCCCAGACCCACAGAGCAAGGGCAGGTATCGAATCCACATCCTCATGGATACTAGTCGGGTTCCTTACCGCTGAATCATAGAGGGAGCTCCTGGAGCCTTTTCCCTTAGCTCCGTGGGAACAGTTTACGACCGTGTCGCTGTAACCAGCTTCCACCTGCCGCCTGAGAAATAGTCCAGCCGTGCGGGGAAAAGCAGCTGCGGGGCGACAGCCGAGGGGCCGACTTTGCCCGCCCCGCCTGGCTCCCTCCCCTGGGCTTTCGTGAAAACGCGTTCGCGGGTCTGGGGGAATTTCGTGCTTTGGGAGAACGCGTGTCTAGCGGTTCCTGCTTGCGGAGCGTGGGCGGGGCCGTACGTACGTGGACAGCGTGCAGATGTTTCTCTGCCCGGAGAAGTGCAGGCGCCCGGTGGCAAAGGCCCTGTCCTGGTTCATCATGTCGGACACCTGGGCGGGGAGGTAGTTGGACGCGGCCATGAACATCTTCCCCATGTAGCCGCTCCAGGTGGAAGGCTCCTCCGGCCGGCTGGGGGAGCAACACACGGGCGAGGTGAGACGGGGCGGCCGGCCCCGGCAGCCGTCCAGCAGTCTCCGCGCCCAAACCGCACTCACCTCCACATGGGAAGAGATTGTGCCTGGGCAGAATGTTCTGCCCACTGGAACGACCTGGGACATGTCATTCCGGCAGAACCCGGAGGGCGCCGAGGGCTTTGTCTGTCCCTCGGCAGGGCCATTGCCAAGCCGTTAAGAGGTTCCCGGTGCTACCATCTGCCTACATTATGAAAGCTGTATCTGATGGTTGGTCTGATTTCTAGATTTCTGAAAGGGGGCTAAGGGCGAGAGGGAGATGGAATCAGGCCCTGGGCTCGGTAGAGTCTGCCCCAGCCTGTTCTGGGCTCACGGAAGAACGGGCCGATCTCGGTCGTGAGGTCCCCCTGGCCAGACTGCGTGGGAGGCGAACCTCCGGGCAAGACACTTTGGATGGTGTTTGACTTCCGCCCTGGAGCCACCGGCTGCCGGCCATCAGGAAGGCAGGGGTAATTCAGAAGCAGCTGGTGCGCCCCCTGCAGTCACTCCAGTCTCCACCGGAAAAAGCGCGTGAGCGCTTGGCTGAGCAGGGAGAACAGAGGGGGCGCACAAACCCGCCGCCGTGTGCGCTGTGGGCGGGCAGCACCTCGAGGACCAGGGCTGCACCTGCTGAGAGGCCGCTTGCCCGTGGGACGGATCCTGGTGGCAAAAACACACTGCAGCTTGGAGGCGCTGGGGTTTATTTCTCACTGTTACCAACTGGCCGGATGGTCTCCGGACAAATCTCTGCGCTGCGATGCTTCCATCTGACGGGCATTCCCAGGCCTCCTGTTATGGTCCTAGGGTCCTGGGCACGGTGGACACACCTGTCCTGCTGGCCCTGGAGCACCGCGCTGAGGGTGGGACTCACATAGAAGTACCACCTCCAGGAGTTCCCTTCGTGGCTCAGTGGTTAACGAATCCGACTAGGAACCATGAGGTTGCGGCTTCGATCCCTGGCCTTGCTCAGTGGGTTAAGGATCCGGCGTTGCCGTGAGCTGTGGTGTAGGTTGCAGACGCGGCTCGGATCCCGCGTTGCTGTGGCTGTGGCGAAGGCCGGCGGCTACAGCTCCTGTTAGACCCCTAGCCTGGGAACCTCCACATGCCGTGAGTGCGGCCTGGGGGAAAAAAAAAAAAAGGGAGTACCACCTCCAGGTCCTGCCGTCAGGGTAGAAACAGATTCATAACAAGAGAAAACGGGAGCAGCTAATCGGGTGGGTCCACAGGCAGGGCATGGGCAGTGCGACTCCAGGACCACAGTGGAGGAGGGCTGGGTGACATTCCCTCACCTCTCAGCTCCCACTGTCCTCGCTGGGAAAAGCGGGGTCAGTCATGGTCACCTGCCTGTAAGAGGAGCTGGTGTGAGGAAAATGCTAGCTTATAAAATGGTGTCTCTGAGGTGACGTGATCGAAGAGGGTTTGGGGATGGTGGCTGTAGGGCTGGGCTCTGGGGCAGGTCTGACTTAGAGCTGGTGGGAGGAACGCACGTCAGACGTCCCTGCAGATGTGCAGTGCCTGCGACATCGACCCCACACACTGGCGCCCACCGGCTACAGCGGGCAGAGCTCCTGGGGGTGGCCCCAAGATTCCACGGCCTGGTCCTTGGAGCCTGTGATGGTGGAGAGACTGCAGTCCCAGGGCCCAGGTGACCATCGGTGGGGAGAGGAACCAGGTGGGTTTGCTCAATCACATGAGCCCTAAAAGCCAAGAGCTTTCTCCAGCGACAGGCAGAAAGGAAATTCAGAAAAGCCAAGAGCGGAGCTTCCATCGTGGTTCAGCGGTTAGCAAACCTGACTAGCATCCATGAGGACGTGGGTTCGATCCCTAGCCTCACTCAGTGGGTTAAGAATCCGGCGTTGCCGTGAGCGGTTGTGTAGGTCGCAGACACGGCTCGGATCTGGCGTTGCTGTGGCTGTGGTGTAGGCCGGCAGCTACAGCTCCTATTGGACCCCTAGCCTGGGAACTTCCATATGCCGCAGGTGCGGCCCTAAAAAGACAAAAAGAAAAGAAAAGAAAAAGTCAAGAGCGTTAGAAGGAATCAATGCGACCTTGCTGGTTTGAAGGCCACGCGAGGAGAAGCACAGAGCTGAGGGCCACCAGGGAAACGGACCTCACTCCTGGAGCTGCGAGGACCCGAGTTCTCGCCAACAACAGGGCCGAGCTGTGGGAGGAAGGGCTGCGTCCAGATGAGAACGCGGCGGGCTGACACCCTTGGGTCCCTGAGCAGGGAACTGAGCAGCACCTTTCCAGATGAATGACTGACCGGCAGAATGGAGGCAGCCAGCGTGTGCTTAAGCTATTGAGTCTGGGGTGATTTGTTACAGCAGCAGCAGGGAACGGACACGTACACCACAGATCTGCAATCTAACACACACTTTATACACGTCAACCGCACTCTTCTCCTCTCGCAGGTACAGTCACGGGCATCGCTCAGGGTCGCCCGGGCACTCGGCGCTGGGTAACGGCCACGGCTGACACGGGCGAACCTCACAGGTACTGCGGGGCTCGGTCCAGATCGTCACAATCAAGCTAATACTGCGATGAAGTGTGTCCTACACTTTGGTTTTCCCCGCGCATGTAAAAGTGATGTTTACACTACACTGCAGCCCATTAAGTTTGCAATGGCATCATGTCTTAAAAACAATGTACATCCCTTAATTAAAAAAATGCTTCATTGGAGTTTCTGCTGTAACACAGCAGGTTAAGAATCTGACTGCAGCAGCTCGGGTTGCTGTGAAGACTCAGGTTCCATTCCCTGCACAGTGGGTTAAGGTCTGGCATTGCCACAGCTTTGGCTCAGATTCAGTCCCTGGCCTGGGAACTGACATATGCCTCGGGTACGGTCAAAAGAAAAAAAAAAAAGCTTTATTGCTAAAAAGTGCTGACTATCCATCAGCTGAGCCTTCAGCAAGTCGTAACCTTTTTGCAGTAGTGACATCAAAGGTCACGGAGCACGGATCGCCATAACAAGCGTAATAATAATGAAAAAGTTTGAACTATTACGAGAATGACCAAAATGTGGCACGGGGACACGAAGGGAGCAAATGCTGTTGGAAAGGTGGCGTCAGTGGACTTGCCTGGGGAAGAGTGCCCACGAACCTTCAATTTGTAAAAAACAAAAACAAAAACAAAACCCAGTGTCCGTGAAGCCTAGTACAGCACATCAACACGAAGCCTGAATTTATAGCGAGGCTGCTAACACTTCCGGATGTTTACTCAGTGCTAGGCTCTCAGTCAAGCAACTCATAATAAACCTAAGAGGCACATATGATTATTATTTTCTGTTTTGCAGATAAGGAAACGGAAGTTCAGAAAGATAAAATCGCCTGTGGCTCAGAAGGGGCAGAGCCAGGCTGAGTGGCCAGGAGGGCAGCCCCGGGTTTGGTGCAGCCACGCTGTACACCACTGTTCTGCTAACGTGCACTCCCCAGGAGGGTGAAGCCCTAACCAGGAAAGTCAAGTTCACGGCATCCAAAAGGAGAAGGAATCATGTGTGCAGGCGGGATAACCAGGACCCGACTCCTGTAGTCGGTAGTTTTTCTTTCTCAAATGTATTACTTTGTTTTTATTCTTTATTTTTAGGGCCTCACCTGCAGCATCTGGAAGTTCCTGAGAGAGGGGCCAAAACGGAGCTGCAGCTGCCAGCCTATGCCACAGTCATGGCCACACCGGCTCTGTAACCCACTGAGTGAGGACAGGGACTGAACCTGCATCCTTATGGACGCAATGTTGGTTCTTAACCTGCTGAGCCACAACAGGAACATCTGTTTTTTTTTTGTTGTTGTTGTTGTTTTGCCTTATCGAGGGCCTCACCCGGGGCATATGGAGGTTCCCAGGCTAGGGGTCTAACAGGAGCTGTAGCTGCCAGCCTTCACCACAGCCACAGCCACAGCCACAGCAACGCGGGATCCGAGCCGCGTCTGCAACCTACACCACAGCTCACGGCAACGCTGGATCCTTAACCCACTGAGCAAGGCCAGGGATCGGACCCGCAACCTCATGGTTCCTAGTCGGATTCGTTAACCACTGAGCCACGACGGGAACTCCTGTTGTTTTCTAATTTTTAAATTTTTGTTTCGTTTTGTTCTGTTTCTCTGGAGTTCCCTGGTGGTCTAGTGGTTGGGATCCGACTCCTTTAGCTCTAATGCGTGCGTCACCTCTGGCGCTGTGCCTACCTGTCGGTGAGGTGTTCCAGCTTGAAGATGTGCACGGTTTCTGTGTTGCTGGAGGCGCAGAGGAACTGGGAATCCATACTGAAAACCAGAGAGCTGATGGTCACATACCTAGAAACATAGCAACATGTGGACAGATGAGCCCGGGAGAGGAGTGGGGGAGGGTTGCCTTACAGTTAAAAAACCCCCACATGTATCTAGAGGGCTGTAGGTCCAGGCAGGCCTTATGTCACTGGGCTTTGCTTTATGACGCTTCGCAGATAACTAACTGCGTTTTTTACAGATTGAAGGTTTGTGGCAACTCTGCCTTGAGGAAGATCATCAACACGATTTTTTCAAGTATTCACTCCCAAATGACCACATTTTGGTCATTCTCACCATATTCCAGACTTTTCCATTATTACCATATTTGTTATGGCGACCTGTGATCAGTCGTCTTTGATGTTAGCAGTGCAAAAAGATTACGATTTACTGAAGGCTCAGATGATGGTCTGACTTTGTTTTTAGCAACAGGACAGGTTTTAATTAAGGGATGCACACTGGGTTGTCTTTAGACATAGTGCTGTTGCACACTTAATAGACTGCAGTATAGTGGAAACATCACTTTTATATGTACGGGGAAACCAAAAATGTGTGTAACTTGCTTTACTGTGATACTTGCTTTGTTGTGGGGGTCTGAAAGTGAACCCATGGTATCTCGGAGGTCGGCCTGTATTCTAAAATCCCTTTGATAATGTATCATTCCTATTTTCAAATGAATGTTGGAAAGATTCTTACTGGTTCAATACTCCAGAGAGAAGAAACAAAGCACTGTTCCCTCCTGTCATGTGGGAAGTTTTCTGTCTGCAAGCCATGGGATCCCAGCCCATCACATTTTTTTATTCCATGGAAGGGAATCAGAAATTACTTTTGGGAGTTCCCTTGCGGCGGCGTGTCAGGTTAAGGATCTGGCATTGTCACGCACTGCAGTGACTGCCGTGGCTTGGGTTCGATCTCTGGACCAGGAACTTCCACCTGCCTCAGGCCTGGCCAAAAAAAATTTTTTTAAATACTTTTGGGCTGTGACTTCCTCGCTCATCTCATTTCTCCTTGGCTGGCCCCCACGCAGACATCAAAAAAGGGCTCTCCGGAGTTCCCTTAGTGGCTCAGTGGTTAACGAATCCGACTAAGAACCGTGAGGTTGCGGGTTCGATCCCTGGCCTTGCTCAGTGGGTTAAGGATCCGGCGTTGCCGTAAGCTGTGGTGTAGGTTGCAGACGCGGCTCAGATCCCGCGTTGCTGTGGCTGTGGCGAAGGCCGGCGGCTACAGCTCCTGTTAGACCCCTAGCCTGGGAACCTCCATATGCTGTGGGTGCGGCTCTAGATAAAGGCAAAAAGACAAAAAAAAAAAAAAAGGGCTCTCCGGCCTACATTGTTGGTGGGAATGTAAATTGGTGCCGCCACTACAGAAAATATAGGGGTTCCTCAAAAAACTAAAAATAGAGTTACCATATAATCTAGCAATCCCACTCCTGGGCATTTATGCAGAGAAAACCATGATTTGAAAAGATATATGCACCCCTGTGTTCATCACAGCACTGCTTACAATAGCTAAGACATGGAAGCTACCTAAATGTCCATCGACAGAGGAATGGATAAAGAAGATATGGTACGTATATACAATGGAATACTACTCAGTGATAAAAAAAAATATGAATGAAATGATGTCATTTGCAGCAACATGAATGGACCTAGAGATTCTCATACTAAGTGAAGCAAGTCAAAGACAAATACCATATGATATCGCTTACATGTGGAATCTAAAATATGACACAAACGAACTTATCTATGAAACATAAACTCACAGGCATAGAGAACAGACTTGTGTCTGCCAAGGGGGAGGGGAGAATCGAAGGATGGACTAGGAGTTTGGAGTTAGCAGTTGCAAACTATTACATATAGGATGGATAAATAACAAGGTCCTACTGTATAGCACAGGGAATTATAGTCAATGCGCTGTGATTAAACCATAATGGAAAAGAATAATAAAAAGAATTTATATATATGTATAACTGAATCACTTTTGCTGCACAGCGGAAATTAACACAGCATTGTAAATCAACTCTACTGCAATTAAAAAAAGGGGGGCTCTCCAGGCTGGAGGCCCAGGTTAAAAAGCCCCCCGGGAGTTCTCCTGCAGCACAGCAGCAAGATAAGGATCCGGTATTGTCACTGCAGTGGCTTGGGCTGCTGCTGTGGCGTGGGTTCAGTCCCTGGCTGGGGAACTTCCACATGCTGAGGGCATGGCCAAAGGGGAAAACAAAACAAGTCCTCTCTGCTCTCAGGTGTACTCAGCACTCAACAGGGCCTCTAGGTCAGTCACCCAAGGAAGCAGATTTAGACCTCTGCCCGGGATGGGACGGGGGTACATGGCCCCCTCGGTCCACTCCCTGATGGCTGCCAGCTGTCCACTGCGGAACCGCTGGGCGTACCTTCAAGAGGGTTTTACTGGGAACACAAACCTTTTCATTCCTCTCCGAAACTCATAGAGCTTTTGCCCTTCAGGTACCGAGAACACCCGGATGACAGTGCCCTGGAAGAGAAAGCAGGTGGGCATTTCGTCCTGTGAATGGCCACACAGATGTGTCCCTTTAGAGAGGAGCTTGTCCTATTGCTTTTGAACATCTGTCTCGGGAGAGGAAGCACAGAGTGTTAGGCACTGAGGTTTTTTGTTTGTGTATGTGCCACATAAACTACTCTGGGGCTGTGAAATCTAACACGCTCTGTCTCCCTTTCCATCCCCACCCTAGCCCAAGGCGCTGTGCGTGTTCCTTCAAAGCGCTCTGTCTTCTAGAATATTCCGTCTCTGCCTGTCAAAATACACCTGTTTTTCATGGCATCTGAAATTCAGCTCGGTCACCTTCCCTGACTACTCCAGTCAGGAGATATCCAACCCTCTGCCTAAACAGCCAAACATTTATTTCTACCGTGTCTTCGAAACACAGCACAGCACCTACCCGTATCTGCGCTGGTGTGCGTGACTGTGGGGTTTGGTGCAGTTTCTCATATCCTGCACAGCAGAGGCCTTGGGCCTGCTGATGTAATAAATGCACCAATACAGCAAACACGCAGGGGCCCATCAGTCCTCGTGTCACCTGTCCCCTTCCATCTGCTCTTTGAGGCCACCTGCAACCCCTGCTCCCGCCGCACGGGAGAAGCGCCCCTGAGAACCCAGGAGCACTCACTTTCTCCGACGCGCTCGCCAGTTTGGAGCCCGCGGCATTGAAGGCAATGGCAGCCAGTGTCCCCTCGTGGGCAGCAATGGTGCAGACCGTTTTCTGTTGGTGAAAAGGAAAGTGAAGATCGATGCGGGGGGAGGGGGAAGATGTCATTCCTCCAGGACGCCCTCGGCATTTGCTGGGTTCCCTGTCTCTCTCTTTCCACCGGCTGCACATCGTTTCCCGGTGTATCTAGATCCTGCCCCAAGGGCCGCTCCATTTCTGTCCCTTTTCCTGCCCCCAGGAAGACGGTCGGCCAGCCGGGTGGCGTGGGGCTCTCTGGATGCACCCTGGGGGGCCCGGCTTCCTGCAGCAAGCCTGCCCTGCGCCGCGAAGCCTCAGAGAGCAGAGAACAGGAAATGAGAAACAGCTGCACGCTGTCGCAGGCCGCGACACGGCCCAGCATGACACGCTTAGCCCAACGACCGGCCCCAGCTGGCACGAGGTTGCCATGCCGCCGCCGCAGATGTCTGGGCCTGGCTCGCTGCCTGGTGGTTATGCTGACTGACGGCGATGAGGGCAAAGAGCATTACCTTCCCCTCCACGCCAGCGGCCGCGGCCCGAGCGAACTCGCCCAGTGCGCTTCCGCCTCCGCGCCTCTCCCCCGCGACCCCGCCTGCCCCTCACCTGTCCCGGGCCATGCCGCCAGGCAGGTGGGCTGGGCTATGCGACTCACTGCCAACTTACCAGGGAGTGTCCGTCGTACAGCACAATCTCTCCTGTCGTCAGGCTTCCAGGATAGGCCACGTAAGAATTGGAATGGTTGATAGAGAGCGCGCACAGACCTGGCAGGGGGGAAACCGCAGATGAAAAGCCGGGGTCCACTCAGGAGGCCTGGCCTGGAAAGGGCATCTGATAACGGTACAACTACAGTGCCACCTGCTGGTGAGGGGGGGAACGGCCTTGCCGTCGGTCACAATTCACTCTGATCCACAGACTCCAATAAAGTACATTCACAGGGGAAGACCTCCCGAGTTGACCCAGACCGTGTCCACTCCACAGCTAAGTAACCAGAATTTAGGACATTTCACCTGCTCTTTTTCGTATTGTACCCCAGGGCCCTGACATAACATCTCCTTCCATTACCCTCTAGGGCTAAAAAAGGATTTACTCCTGACATAAGTGTTCTTACTGTGAGAGGCTGTGTTGGTCTTTTTTGCAGGTGATTAAATGCCATTTCGGGGGGGGAGAGGGACCTATTTAGAAATTGCTCCTTTCTGAGCCAAATATCCTGCCCTGATAAGGGAATTGGGCCCCTCCAGAGGTGGAAATTCACTGACGGCTGCACCTCAGGGAAGGTGGTACGTCTGCCATTGGAACCAACTACAGAAAGAGGGCAACTCGGATTTAAGACGCTCAACAATATTCCAGAAGAGTAAACAGCCAATCAAACCACTGAACCCACCTATGCCATTTTTATTTATCGGGGCTTCACGGTGGGGAGGATCCTCACAGCCTTTAAGTAAAGGATTTTCATAACAACGGTTTGGATTCATGGAGGTGAATCATGCAGTATTATATAGTACTGCATTCAAGGAACTGCCAGAACCAAAAGCGTTACCAGATCAGGAACTTCAAGATCAGGAAAGAGAGACACTCTTTTCAATAAATAAGGTGGCTCCTATCTTTGTTACAAGTTAGGATGTTAAGTGGATTTCTCATAAAAGTATAAGAAAAACTTTAGGTCAGGCGAAAACGTACTTGACCTAATCTGCGCGGGTGAAGAACAAGGAAAACAAGCAAACCCCGAGAACGGGAACCAAGGTCCTAACTCCTGCTTGGGCTTTGCTGAGGGCAGAGCCAGGTCTGTGCTCTTAGCATGTGCCACGCAGCTATGAGAGGAAGGGGACTGAGCCCAGCACCCTTTCCTGCAGGCTCTGGTGTCCTGCAGCCCTCTTTTCTGGATAAGGTCACCTGGCCTTAGCAGAGCCCACTCACTCATACCTTCCCAGTTTTCTCTGGGAACCTGGATTCCTCATCTCAGCTGAGGAATCTGCAACCCAAATGCAACTCCAAGAACAGCGAGGCAGGCAGGCGATCGTCCTGTGGCACTGGGGTGGGAATTTGATCAGGAGATTGGGTGGCCTGTGTGGTGGGCTCCCACGGGGCGGTGAGCAGAAAGGATGTTAAGATTGAATGTGGCATGTGTAGAAGGGCTTGGGTACCCAACAGAACCAAAGAGTTAGGAGCTTACAGATGCACTGGGCAACTACTGAAGGTTGCTGAGCACATGGGTTAAAGACAAGCAGTGTTAATCAAAACTACAATGAGATACCACTTCACACCCACTAGGATGGCGCTAATCAAAAAGATAATTGGAACTCTCACACACTGCTGCTGGGACAGACGGGGTGGGGCCCGGAAAACAGCCTGGCAGGTCCTCAAAAGGCTAAACACAGAATTATCATATAACCTCAAAAATTCCACTCCTAGGAATATACCCAAGAGAAATTAAAACGTACAGCCACATGAACACTGTATATAAATGTCCATAATAGTCAAAGTGGAAATGACCCACATGTCTATCAGCTGATGAATGGATAGATAAAACACGCAATGGAACAGTATTAGACACTAAGAAGAAATGAAGTACTGATGCCTACTATAGCATGGATAAACCTAAATATTTTGCTGAGCGAAAGAAGCCTGTTCACAAAATACCAAATATTGTATGATTCCACTTATATGAAATGTCCAGAATAGATACATCTATTGAGGGAGAAATAGATTAGGGTTGCCTAGGACTGAAGGCAAGGGGGTGATGGCTAAGCGGTGTGGGGTTTTTAGGGGGCACTGATGAAAACGTTCGGAAATGCACTGTGGTGAGGTTACAATTCTTTGAAGATACTAAAAGCTACTTTAACTGGGTGAATCGTACAGCGTGTGAACTATATCAAAGCTGTGAGGGGGATAAAGGCCGTGTTTTAAGAATGTCTGGCAGAAACAGGCAGAAGACATGGGTTCGAGATCCGGTCCATCATCCACCGTATAACACGAGCTCCCTTTCAGGCCTGTTTCCTACCCGTGGAACCAGGGGGCGAGGGGGCTCTGGTGACTTAGGGTCTTTCCAGCTTTAACACTCAAAGATCCCAAGTCTTTGTACACTTGCTTCCTCCACTGAGATGTCAAGGCCCATCTCTGTGGAAGGGAGAAATGGAGGCCTTTGAGCAGAAGGCCTTTCTGAGTTCGTTTATCTTTGAAATTGAGGTATAATGGACATAGAACATTATATTCATTTCATATTTTTATATATTTTTATATATCACAAAGAGAATATGTGTAGTCACCACGATACGTCTAGTTAACATCCTTCACCAGACATAGTTATAAAAATTTTTTTTTTCCTGTGATGAGAACTTCTAAGGTCTGTTCCCTTAGCAACTTTCAAATATGCAATAATGGCATTAGGATTATAATTATTTTTAGCGGCACCCTCGGCACACAGAAGTTCCCAGGCCAGGGATCAAACCTAAGTCACAGCAGTGAGAATGCTGGGTCCTTAAGAACTAGACCACCAGGGAACTCCTACAAGACAGAATGATTAACTATCATTTCCGGGTTGAACACTACACAACACCCGGTGACTTATTTACTTTATAACTGGAAATCTGTACCTTTGATCCTGTTCACCGACTTTACACCCTTCTTCCCACCAATCTGTTATCTGAATCTATGAGCTTGTTTGTTTTAAGATCCCACGTATAGGTGAAATCATAATGGTATTTGTCTTTCTCTGCCTGGCTTAATTCACTTAGCCTTATGCCCTCAAGGTCCACCCATGTCATTCCACTGGCAAGATTTCCTTCTTTTCACGGCTGAGTAGTATTCCACTCTAGCTAGATACCACAACTTCTTAATCTATTCATCTGTCAATGGACACTTAGGTTGTTTCCATGTCTTGGCTATTGTAAATAATGCTGCAGTGATCAGAAGGACACAGATATCTTTCAGAGATCGTGTTTTCATTTTCTTTGGATAAATACCCAGAAGTGGACTTGCTTAACCATATGGTGGTTCTATTTTTAATTTTTTGAAGAACCTCCATACAGTTTTCCATGGCAGCTGCACCAATTTCCATTCCCACCAACAGTGGGAATGTGTGGTTCCCTTTTCTCCACACCTTCGTCAACACTTCTTATCTCTGGTCTTTTTGATAAGAGCCTTTCTCACAGGTGTGAGGTGACCTTCAGCGTTTTACAGTAAAATGCAAATTTCCCAGAAAGGAAGAAAGCTTATACTTCCTCGGCTGACAGGGAACTTTCTGTAAAACCTAATGGAGGATGAGACAGCACCGGATTCTGACAAGAAGGCGCCAAGGATGAGGGCGACACTTAGCTGACAGTGTCGTCCTGGGCCTACACCTCTGCCAGCTCATCTGAATTTAGCCAAGGGGTCCTGCACACCAGCCCACGCAGACTGAACAAAGGTCCCCAGAAAAGCTTAACCTGAGCTCCTCCAGTTGCCTGCAGCCCAGCTCTCAGACAAATCCAACCAGCTCTGAGCATGCACCTTTATTTCTTGGGAAGCCTCTCAGAAAAGAAGGCTTTGCTACAGACTTAGCTGTCACTGTGCTATTAAGTCTTCTGTTTCTGTTGCAGGTGTCACACGAAACCCTCTTTAGGAAGGGAAGTAAGTTTTTTCTTAGAACATAAAAGTGATAAGGATTCGGGTTCAATCCCTGGCCTCGCTCAGTGGGCTAAGGATCCAGTGTTGCTGCAAACTGTCGAGTAGGTTACAGGTGCGGCTTGGATCTGCTGTTGCTGTGATTGCGGTTGAAGCTGCAGCTCTGATTTGACTCCTAGCCTGGGAACTTCCATATGCCATGGGTGTGGCCCTAAAAAGGAAAAAAAAAAAAAGGTGGTACTGTAGAAATTTTGCAGAGTCCAGAAGATACAAAGAAAAAAAATTTTCTCCATAATTCTAAAACCTAGGGGCTTTTCATTATGCTCAATATTTGAGTATATTTTCTTCCAGCCATTTTTTTTTAATATAAGGAGTTAGGTTTTGGACTTTCGACTTAACACACGTTTTCATAAATCAGTCAGCTATAATTTCACTGAAATTGTTTTGGCTGGAATCCTTCCGCAGCTGGGAAAGAAATGCCTGCTTTCCATTCAAGAACCAATGGCATCGCTGGCTGGAAGAAGGAAGTCCTGTGGTTCTAAATCATTCTTACCTTGGTATTTAGAGTATTACATGTCAAACTTTAAGCAAGTTAGCAGTGATTTATAAAATGTGGTTCCCTCTAGGTTGATTAAGGTCTCAGAATGTGCTTTCCAATTTTTAAAAATTGAAAGAAATCGTCTCTGTACATACACACGCTCTATGCTCCTAAAAATGAGAGCTACTGACCCCACCTGCATGACATTTTCAGAAACAGCACCCACAGGCGAATAACCATCAACTCAGTTCTATTACCCACATTGCCGTGCAGTATAGACCGTTTCCTCAAGGTTCCCTAAAAGTCTGCAGACTACAGCATCCCTGAGTCCTGCAGTTGGCAGAATTTTTTTTTTTTTTAATGGAGATTTCCACCCTCAGCTGCTCAGGGCACAGACTGCTGTGCTAGCAGGAAATTAACTTCGAGCCCGTCTGGCCAAAGTCTTTAAAGGAAACAGCCTGCCGTCTTTGACACAACAGGAATGGGCAGGACACAAACAGACAAAAGGAAGGAAATTTACAGCCGCATTTGGTACTGAGCATGAAGCCAGGGTGGACTCTGTGTGGATCATGGTGTGTAGTTCACTGACTCAGTATATGTTCAGAATTTGTGAGACTGAGCCGATCAGACAAGTGACTCCATCGCCCTGTGTACTCAGGAAGGAGCCATCAGATCAAGACCCAGAGTTTCCATCTTATATTTTTTGCCTGGTTGGGTTTTTTTTTGTTTGTTTTTTTTTGGTTTGTTTTTGTTGGTGTGTTTGTTTCTTGGCTGCACCTGCAGCATGGAGAACTTCCGGGGCCAGGGATCGAACCTGCACCACGGCAGCTGCACAGCGCTGCTGCGAAGGCAATGCCGAATCCTTAACCTGCGGAGCCACAAGGGAACTCCTCCATCTTATATATTTTGTTCAGAAAATAAATGAGAAGATGAGAACAAATAAAGGAGACTCCTGGCCTCTGAGGATATTTTGCTTTTTTAGGGCCATACCCACGTCATTTGGAGGTTCCCAGGCTAGGGGTCCGATCAGAGCTGTAGTCGCTGGCCTACGCTACAGCCACAGCATCTCAGGATCCAAGCCGAGCCTGCGACCTACATCACAGCTTATGGCAACCTGGGATCCTTAACCCACTGAGCGAGGCCAGGGATCAAACCCTCAACCTCATGGTTCCCAACTGGATCCGTTTCCACTGCACCACGACAGGAACTCCTCTGAGGATCTTATATTCATGGTTTTGGCCGCTCAGAGTCTGCAGCCAGTTTTTTTTTTTTTTTTTAATTAAAGTATAGTTGATTTACAATGCTGTGCTAATTTCTGCTGTACAGCAAAGTGACCCACTTACACATTTATATCCATTCTTTTTCTCAGATTATCTTCCATCATACTCTATCCCAAGAGACTGGATATAGTTCCCTGTGCTGTACAGTAGGACCTCATTGCTCATCCTACTGGCAGTTCTGGAGTGAGGCACCGGTCACGTCACTACAGTGAAACTTTGACCTATTTCGGGGCTGCCTGCCCTGCCGGCTGGGGGCGGAAGTGATGAGCAGAGCTGACTGTTTGCGCGTGCGCAGCAGACACGCCTCTGGCACCCCGCACCCCCACACTCCATGCCCTCAATGAATCCTCCCCATAATAACTGTGGGGTGAATGTGATCATCTCCATTTTACTGAAGGAGAAATTGCTCAGGGGAGGTTGAGAGGATAATCATAAATATCAGGATATGAAAAGATCCAGGCTTTCTCTCCCAAGAACATCAAAGTGTAATAAGACCCATTCTGAGCTTTCAACCCAGCCCTCCTCTTTCGGAAGGAAATGCTAAATCTATCCCTGAACTCATTCATAAGGGTTTGTCTGAGACAGACAGAACACGTCCCATTGCTTCTAATTTTTCTTGGTTTAAAATGCTTCCCTTTAGAAAGAGTATAAATTCTTTGTAACGGAAACCCCACGGAGGCCCGCACTTTCAAATCTCCTTTCCTTCCCTGTTTAAACGGCAAAAATTGAGTCAGTCGGTGAGTTTTCTGGGCTCAAACAGCTGTATTTGCTAAAAATTAAGAAGAGATGGGCTTTTTGTGCATCAGGAACAGGCCAGTCCTGCAGGCGGGCAGCAGCGTCCGCAGCCTGCGCCGGCTGGGGGTGCGACATTCGGGGTGAAGGGGCCCCCACTGAGAGGCCACCGACTGTGCCAGGCTCCCCTGTCCTGAAGAAACAGAGAGTCGCAGGCAGCTTTGAGCTTTCTGCCTGCCTGGAATGTCCGGTGCCCATCCAAGAGGTCCCCCGCCCAAAGCCCCCAGGGTCCAGCTCAGGCCCCCCACTCCCGGTGGTTCTGCTCCGACCCTGCTTGCCTCCCCCACCCCTACCAGAATGAAAAGCACCTCTTCCTTTCGACTGTCACTTCTGGTCCCAGTTCTACAAAGACGCAGGGCATGTGGCCTGTACTGTGTCGCTTGAGGCAGGCTGTCTAGGTCTGGGGTTCCCAGGGTGCTGCTCCCACACCCGTACCTGACAGTCCCGGCACAGGTCGTCTGCAATAGATGCACTTCCAGTTTAGTTCAGCCTCTCGTTCCTGAACAGCGATGATAACAACTAACCCCTCCTTCACTTACCATCCTTCATTTTGTGAAATAGGCTTTAAAGTTACTCTCTCGAAAAAACTTTTTATTATATACACATTCCCTCTCTTATATTATCCTCCATCACGGTCTATCCCAAGAGACCGGACAGAGTTCCCTGTGCTCTACAGTGGGGCCTCATTGTGTCTCCATTCTAAATATAATAGTTTGCAGCTACGAACCCCGAACCCCAAACTCCCAGTCCGTACCCCTCGCTTCCCCCTCCCCCAACCACAAGTCTCTCCCTCTCAGAACTTTCTAACCATGGCTTTGATCTTTTAAAATAGCACTTTGGAAGTTCCCTGGGGGCCCAGCAGCTAAGGATCCGGTGTTGTCACTGTCCTGGCTTGGGTCACTCTTGTGGCATGGATTCGATCCCTGGCCCAGGAACTTCTGTAGGCCAAGGGCATGGCCAGGAAAAAAACAAAAACAAACCAAAAAAAAAAAAAAAAAACATTCTGTCAGAGCTGACATTTTAAAAGTGTCGAAGTCAACAGCAAAGGGCCATTTGTATAACTTGGATGAAGAGGAGGAAATGAGGCCAGAGGAAATGTTTTCTGTACGGCAGTCACTGTCGCAAACATCACTTTGCTTAATTCTCGGCTGATCCTGTGAGGGGGGTGTTATTATTCCATTTTACAGATAAGGCAACTGAAGCTCAAAGAGTAGGTGACTGAGGTCAGGTCACAAAGATCTTGAAATTCAGTGAATATCAAAGAATTAGAATAAATGATAAACTGCAATAAACTGAAATGATCATTTAACGACAGTTAAGTTGGAGTACAGCTTACAAATATTACCCTGGTCATTAGATACGGCAGCTCTTCTGGCTGGCTGGCTCCCCCCCCGCCACATGATGAAGGACTTAGCCTTTACCTCTCTCTTCACGGATTCATAAAACATCATCACCCGCCATTTCAACCTAATTAATCCAAACTCTTCCTAGTCCC
The DNA here is from genome assembly GCA_004024745.2 of Catagonus wagneri. Lineage (NCBI taxonomy): Eukaryota > Metazoa > Chordata > Mammalia > Artiodactyla > Tayassuidae > Catagonus > Catagonus wagneri. The sequence continues at coordinate 4,957,272 of PVHT021183560.1, read as the reverse complement.
CTTTTTTTTGGGGGGGGGGGGCTGTGTCGGAGGCACGTGGAAGTTCCTGGGCCAGGAATTGAACTGGCGCCATGGCAGTGATAATGTTGGATCCTTAACTGCTGGGTCACAGGGAACTCCCTATTCTCATTTTTAAAATGGGAAAATTTATTAAACAGTGTTATATCTGAGAATTTAGTCAAGTCCAACATCCTAGCATATCACGCAAGTAGAGAGATCTGTCTGTAACGTAATAAAACACATTCTTTACGGACTGTCTGTCTCGTAGTCAGGTAGACACATCAAGTCAAAACCTGCTTCTAATTATGACACCTATTCTACACTGAACAACCAGCAAAAATAACTAGGGGCAAACATCTTTCAATACCAGAGGCATGAAGTCTCCTAGACGTCTGTCTATATGCTCTGACACGTTTGCTAAGAACAGGTCCCAGGTGAAAGGAGCTTTCTTTTTCTCTTGGGCTGCAGTGTCGGCCACACAGCCTCCCTGCAGGATCCACAGCCTGATATAATTTGAATCTGCCACAATTAAGACAAAGCTTCAAGGCAAATACCACGAAGATTTATAAAGCAATAAAGCATAACCTCTGCTTCAGGTTTTCAGTCTAGGCGGACACACAGCGGGTGCAAGAGGCACCCGGACGTGAGATGCGGGGGCACCTATTCGTGCCTGGAGCTCACCTGTCGGGTTCGCAGGGGTATCCAGGATGGTCTTCAACAGCTTCATGTCTTTAATGTTGTGAATGTAAATAGACTCCTCCAGGCAAACGAGCAGCCTCTGAAATCACACAGACTCATCAATCTCTAGGGCTGATTCCTTGAAAAGGGCCCGATCTTCTCAAGATCATGCATTTTTCATGTAACTTGACTCCAAGCCTAAAGGGGGAGGGATTTCGATGGTTGCTTTGAAGGTGACGTTATGCGTGCGCGCGCCTGCGCACAGGACAGCATCACCTGAACAGAAGCATCCAATACAGGGACACTTCATTTAGAAATTGAGATTCCCTTTTCTTTGTGCTTTCCCTCTCTCGCTGGCCCAGGGAATCCTGGACACCTTCTGCTCAGTCTCCCTTGGCCACTGAAGACGATTGTGGGTAAACTTTTCAGGTCCTCTTCCCATCATGTGACACCCCCATCATGTGACAGTCCCCCCCACCCCGAGTCCTCTCTGAACCCCCGCCCCCAATGCCCTGACGCCCTTCTCCTCCTCTTCCCAGGAAACCAGTCAGCTTTACAGCCTCTTCCCCAAAGGCCCGTGGAAACAGGCCACGGGGTTAAGGGGTCCGGTGTGCAGAGGAACAGAACGCACGGCTCGTGCAAGGGCAGAGGGTGGGGGCCGTGAGGTGCTCCTGGGAAGGAGTTTGTGGTCAGTTCTTGTCCCGCCCCCAGCAGCCACCTGCCACCCCCTGCTCCTGCGACTCAGCCCCCTAGGGGCAGCGCTTCCTGGGCTCGGATGAGCTTCTGGCATCCAAGGGCTCTGCCTGGGGGGCTTCTGGCTCAGGGGGGTTTAGACAAGCGCCCCAGGCTCGAGAACCACTGCCCTGGGGCCACATCCTTTCATCCCAAGGATCAGCGCTTGGAAAGGAAGGGACCTAAAAATACTACCGAGAAGCAGCAGGCTCATATTTGGGGAAAAGCCTACACTGCTGTTTTCCCAAATAAGACTTTTCCCGGCTCAGAATTTTTCGGGAGACTGTCACTTGAATCCAGCAGAAAAATAACTTGGAAACACCTTTCTCAATTTTATTTATGGCTCTATAGCCACAGATCTGGGGGCTGAGAGTTAAAAAAAAAAAAAAAAAAGATTCTAACAGGGTCTCCAAATGGGTGGCATCTCTTAGTGTTTCTCCATAAGCTATAGATTCCCCGATTGACCCATCACCCTGCCTTTCGCCAGCACTTAGTGCAGTCTGGACTGGAGTGTTTTATGCTTGTTGATGTACGCGGGTTTCTAAAAGGCTCCTGTATGCCCACACCCAGGTCCATGTGCGACCCCCGGAACACTGGGTCGTCAACATATGCCTCTTGCAGGAAGAGCCTCTACAGCCAGCTTGCCTGCTTGACCTCATCTGCATCTTTTCCCACCAACTCTAACAGCACCATCTGCTCTGTGGCCGAATTTCAGGTCCCTCCCTGTGCTGGCTGCAGACAAGGAGGAATAAGGGAAACAGAGAGAAAAGAGCGTGAGAGAGAGAGAGAGGAGGGGCTTCGTCTTAATGTCATGCTCACCCCTGGATGAGCTTCCTTTCCTAATCAGCCTCCAGTCTCAGCAGAACCTGGGGCTGGCCTCAGCTCAGCTCATTCCCTGTCCTCCTGATTCCTGTCTGCTCTTCTAGGTTCTAGAGGCAAAAACTCCTTTTATCAGTTAGAAAATCATTCATAGCGTCTGCCCTCAGAGGCTTCCGTCCAATCAATCTCCGTGTGGATAATAAGGGCCCCGCTGAACAGATGGTCAAAGAACCACGGGCGTTTACATATCCAAATACATCTGGTTTATTGTCTCTACTCCAGAAAACACATTTCCTCAATGAGTACAAGGGGACTAACTGCAACTGAAAATGAAAATGATCACAATTACTAAATATCTATCTTTCTAGAGATTTAGAGGAAAATAGGGATTTTTCTTTCCTCTAATTCTCTACACCGACCTTTGACTTCTCCCCTGCTTTTTAGGAAGGAAGTGCACTGCCTGAAGACCTGATGACATAAGACCACGCAGCCCCTCTTTCCACATCCTCGGGGAGGGGGGCGGGAGGACCCCCGCCTGGCAGGGAGGGGCTGCAGCAGCCTCGAGAACCAAAAGTGAAGTCCCAAACCTGAACTTTGTAAGAGTAAACTGAAGACTTTCCAGTACCGCTTCAGATCATCTTGTCAGGAGGAGAAATGTTCAAAGAAGAGAGCCCTGCTTGGTCTGGGGTCCAGTTAGCCTGGTCTTGGACAGCAGAGAACTTCTAGGTGCCTTAATGTTCTTTAGAAGTCGGGGGAGGGGAACTTGGAAGTTAATGAGTGTTTTATTGGGGAGAGGGAGGCATCTAATGGTTAACAGGCTCAGGGCACTTGAATAAGCCTTTGTCCCATTTGCTGGTGAAAATATCAGAGAGCAGGCAAGAGAGAGACATAATATAAATAAATAGCGTAGATACCATTTGAGGGTCCTGATCTTTCCAGGACATTTGCCTGAACTATCTAAATTTCACATCCTGGCCATCACAAAGATTAAAAAGTTCTGCCACGAAATTTAATGTGCAACCAACAGATTTCAGAGGGAACCCTGGAGCCCTGGAGAATTGTGCTTAAAAGCCTTCAAGTCAAAAACTCTCCAACTGCCTTTCCCTCTCTTGCCAAGAACCGGGTTTATCTTCTTTATCTCCTGCTACTCCTTGCTTTAAAAATCTTCCATATTCTATTCCTCAGGCTGTTTTCTACCACACTGCTTTATTCAGTGGCTATTCAGTCAAAACAGCGGATCGACCCAAAGAAACAATTGCTTTCTTACAACCTGAAGACAACACTTTGTCTCATTTGCAAAAAAATAAAAAAAATTCATTAAGCACTTACTAGCTTAGGCACAAAGAGGAAAAAGATGTCCTCAGTGAAGGCAATGACCTCCAGCATCCTGGAAATATTTAATTGAACAGACAGACCTGTCCAGTCATATAAAGAACTGACTGGTTTGTTTCTGTATTTAATAGGTAGCCAGGAAACAGTTATTCACTGAGCATTTTCCTACCAGGACTGACTTTTCTACCAGGTCTTAGAGTCGTGAGCAAAATGGATATAGCTGCTGCCCTCGTAGGATTTTAAATCTAATAATTTAAGGGGAAAAACTCTGCTAATAATCCAAATACTTATTAATGAGAACTTATATTTTTATTTATTCCTTTTCTATGATTTAATTGTCTTTACATGTCTACATGTATAAACATCTTACCTCCCACTCTAATTTCCATCCTTTTAATTTTTCATCTATTTTAATTTATTTTATTTTGTTACTGTGGACTTTGGGAAGTTGGGGGGTTGCTCTTTCTTTCTTTACATTCTTTTCAAAAATATTCTCTTCCATCATGGTTTATTACAAGATATTGAATACAGTTCCCTGTGCTATCAGGAGGACCTTACTGTTTATCTGTTCTCTACAGAATAGCTCCCCTCTGCTAACCCCAACCTCCCACTCCATCCCGCCACCAACAAGGTTGCCAAGGGGACGGGTAACTTTGGGAACCACAAGTCTAAGCATTTATATACACATATACAGTGTATATATAATTTATATATGTATTATATGTATATAATTTGTATAGATACATATATATATATATATATATATATATATTTTTTTTTTAGTTGAGCCCATGGCATATGGAAGTCCTCTGGCCAGGGCTCAAATCTGATCAAACCTGTACCACAGCAGTGACCCAAGCCACAGCAGTGACGCTGGGTCCTTAACTGCCTGGCCACCTGGGAACTCCCAGAACTTATAGTTTAAAAAAGAATGTATATTGCACCTTTTTTTTTTTTTTTCACTTTTGGCTGCCCTAGAGCATATGCAGTTCCAGGCCAGGGATCAGATCTGAGAGGCAGTCTTGACCTAAGCCGGGCCTTGAACCCGCTGTGCCAGGCCGGGGAATCGAACCCAAGTCCCGGCGCCCCCAAGAGGCTGCCATTCCTGCTGCGCCACGGTGGGAGCTCCTATATTGCACTTTTGAGATAAGAACCACCCTTCCTCCAATAAGGAACTAGCACAAGGAACACCTTCAAGGGTTAGCTGGGAGAAAGAAAAACAGAAGCCTGAGACCTCTGGGGAGGACTGAGGACCAGCAAGAGACGGGGTGGTTTCACTGGCTGGCTTCAGAACTCACACAGGAGCACCATACTTTCTCCTCGGTTTATTCGGAGAGGCATCAGTGCCAGGCTGCAACGCATGCCACCATCCAGGGCCCAAACCAGAGAGGCTGCAGCAGGGACAGCTTCAGAGTCAGGGTTCCGCCCAGCCTGCACCCAGCGGGGACCGGGGAGGTCACACCAGTAACAATGTCCCCATAACACCCAGCCTGAGTATTAAACCCCCTATAGAACTGGATGCTTGGGGTCGAGACACTCATCGTGAAAGACGTTCATCTTTTTCCTCGGTTCCGAACCGTCAGCGGAAGCCTGAGACTCCCCCCACTCACCTGCCGGTTCAGCCTGATGGACAGGATGTTGCTGGAGTAGCTGTAATTACAGATCTCTGTGCCTTTCTTGAAGTGATAGACGTTCATTTGGCGTGGCTTCGTGTGACTCACCACCACCACCAGGCTGCTGGAGAAGAGGCGCTCCACGATGTAGACATCTGGGATTTCATCTGGGGGGGTGATGGGGAGAGGGAAAGCAGGCGAGCTGGCACAGACTTCAGCCCCTGACCCCGAGCACCCTCCTGCCAGGCCACCAGCCCTCCTTTCGCACACCCTTGCAATGACTTTTATCCTCTCCCCCACCGCACCATGAAGCTTCAATCATTTCACAAGTTCCAAAGCCCTCTCGGTGCTCACAAGTGAAGAAAACACCAGGGACCAGAATACAAAGCCAGGATTCCCAGAGCTTCCACGGACGCCACCTGCATGGTGCAATGACCCCGCCAGGGCCCTCGGGCCCCACTGTTTGCTCTGTAGGGCGTTATCTGGGAGGTTGGGACCATCTCAATCTACTCTTCCTCCATGAGAGGTTTTAAAGGAGTGACAGCTCTGTTGGAGCCTCTGCTTTTGGAATCTTGCTGGGCCTTGTCGCTAAGAGGTGCAGGTGCCACTGCGGTGGCGGGGGGGGGGGGCATAGTTCATTCTGTGGCCCTTCCCCCCACACCGTGCTGTGCTCTCTCACCCTCTCTGGAACTCCTTTCCTCTGGAAAATAATCGGGACATCTGTGTTACGAGCAAGGAAGTCCTGTACTCAGGAGGAAGGTAAATTAATAAGCATTCTGAGTATCCAGAGGCGGAGGCCTCAGTGTCTTTCTGGGAACATTCTCTTCATAGGCATGACTTCCTTGGGCTCTAGCAAGCCCCAGAGGGAACAACATAGGACAGATACAGAGCAAAATCTTCACCAAAATGTTTTAATAAAAATAACACCTAACAGAGAGTTCCCTCGTGGTCTAGTGGTTAGGATTTGGCACTTTCACCACCCGGATTGCAGCCCAGGTTCAATCCCTAGTCTGAAAACTGACACAGCACATCAAGCCACTGCATACCGCTCCACCTCCCCAAAATCTAATAAATAAATTAAGAGCCAGACATATTATTGGCCAAGCCCCTTTCTTTCCAGGAAATCCAAAGAATGTGTATTCTTCACTATTATGGTGGCATAAATTATTATTTACCCCGAGACAATGAGAGGGTAACATTTCTAAGCTGGACTTTTTTTTTTTCTTTGACTTTTTAGGACCGCACCCACTGCACATGGAAGTTCCCAGGCTAGGGGTCAAATCGGAGCTGTAGCTGCCTTCCTACACCACAGCCACAGCAACGCTGGATCCGTAACCCACTGAGGGAGGCCAGGGATTGAACCCACATCCTCGTAAATAGTAATTGGGTCCATTAACCGCTGAGCCATGATGAAAACTCCTGGACTTGTTTTTAACATTCACTAGAAGTACTTCAACATCTTTGATATGGACTATATGAATGGGTTAGTATTGCTTTATTGAAACAAAATACTTCCACAACTGAATGAATGTTACCAGTATTCTAGAGTGCCAGCTAAAGGGCAGAAAGAAATTGTGACTGACCTTCTGATGGCTATGCACAGAAGAATATGAAAAAGTGTCAGTGATAAGGTTTCAAAGGATTTCTTCATGTAAAAAGAAAATGTTACCTAAGCTATTGCCAAATCTTACAGGTGCTGCATTGTGTTTGTTTGTTTTTTTGGTTGCCCCAAGGTCTACAGAGTTCCCAGGCCAGGAATCAAATCCAAGCTGGAGTTGCAACCAACGTCATCGCTCTGGCAACACCGGGTCCTTCGCCCACTGTGCCGGCCCGGGGATCGAACTCATGTCCCTACTGCTGCAGAGACACCATTGATCCCATTGCACCGCAGCGAGAACTCCTCATTGTTTGTTTTAAAGAAAGTGGAGACAATGATTTATATTTAAACCTGAAAAACTACGGACTTTAAGTTTGAGGGTTAATAGAGGGAATCACGGCAAGCTCGGGAGCACGAAAGATTAAAGTCTGGAGGGAGGATTCAACGTCCCTGAGATTTCACACGCACACACTTACTGCTTCCATGGACTTGGTCCAGTTGCTCCACAGAACTCAAAGAGAACAGCTTATATCCGGCTTTGGTTCCAATTGCGAGGGATCTGCGAAGACAACGACAGTAGGAGAATGACAACGGGCACTGGGTTCCAACCACAGACCTGCCTGAAGACAGACACGCGTCTCCCCTCGAGCCTTGAGCTTCACTGGGGACGGGTCAACATACAGCCTCGGGAACTGGGATATTTGAGAACTTTCTAAATGGTGAAGGAAGCGTGCCTTTGTCAGGTGGGTAGGTACAGTCAACAGGAAACGGTCAAAGACAAGCTACGAACGAAAATGGGAAATGGCTAAACCACCTGAAACTGCACAGGATTTATCATCAAATGAAATGTCACACACACCAGGGACCACACTTTCCCAGTTGGGCAGGAAAAGGAAAAAGGCCATGTTTAGGAATAGTCATCACAGTGCTACCCAGAGGTAAATTCCACTTCCTTTCTTTCCTCCTTCCTTTCTTTCTTTCCTCCTTCCTTTCTTTCCTTCTTTCTTTTCTTTCCTTCCTTCTTTCTTTCCTCCTTTCTTTCTTTCTTTCTTTTCTGTCTTTCTTTCCTCCTTCCTTCCTTCCCTCTTTCTTTCTTTTTGCTTAAAAAAGAAATACATGGAGTTCCTACTGTGGCTCAGTGGGTTAAGGACCCGATGTAGTCTCTGTGAGGATGCAGGTTTGATCCTTGGCCTCTTTCAGTGGGTTAAGGATCCGGAGTTGCTGAAAGCTGCAGTGCAGCTCCCAGATGCAGCTTGGATCCAGTGTTGTCATGGCTGTGGCGTAGGCTCCAGCTGCAGCTCCAATTCGACCCCTAGCCTAGGAACTTCCATATGCCTTGGGTATGGCCATAAAAAGAAAGAAAGAAATACATGATCTTAGAAGGCACAGTAGGTAATTAGTAGGCAAAATTTAATAGATGCTTCCTCCATCACTTTCCAGAGAAGCATCCTGGATACTTTATACCAGTAGTGCTCATCCCCGGATGTGCATTAAACTTGCCAGGGAAGTTTTTAAAAAATACTGATGACTGTCTACCTCTGCTCCTCTGCTCCCCTGTTTTTATTTAATTGTATTTTTTTCCTGTCTTTTGCCATTTTAGGGCCGTACCCGTGGCATATGGAGGTACCCAGACCAGGGGTCGAATCGGAGCTGTAACTGCCGGCCTACACCACAGCCACAGCAACGCCAGATCCGAACTGCGTCTGCGACCTACACCACAGCTCACGGCAACGCCGGATCCTTAACCCACCGAGCAAGGCCAGGAATGGAACCCGCATTGACGCAACTGCGGCTTGAATCTGATCCCTGGCCCACGAACTCCATATGCCCCAGGGTGGTGGAAAAAAAAAGCAAAACAAACAAGTATATGAAAAGGTGAGCTTCAGAAACAGACTCACAGATACATAAAATAGACCTGTGGTGCACAAGGGGGAGTGGGCTTGGGAAGGGATGGATTGGGAATTTGGGATCAGCAGAGGCAAACATGTGTAGGATGGATAAACAACAAGGTCCTACGATAGCACAGGGAACTGTATTCGATATCCTCTGATAGACCACAGTGGAAAAGAATGTCTATCTACGTATAACGGAATCACTTTACTCTCCAGTGGAGATTAACCAAACACTGTTAGTAGCAACTATAGTTCAATAAAATAGATTTTTAAAAAACATGAGCTTTGTTCTTCACAGGAAAGCGTATACTAAAATAGGTAGCTTACTGCTCCAAGTCTAGATGATCAAGGCTCTTGTTTCATGAGCCTAAAAAAGAGACGGTCACATGATTTTCCCTGGAATTTTTTTTTCTACCCAAGCATTTGTTCTTTCCTGGGACGCAGGGACAGGCAACTACAGCTGGCTTTTAATCAGCAAGGTGGCTGCTTCTGCTCCTTAGCCCTCCAAATCTGCTGAGTGGCTAACCTGATGTTAGACATTTGCCTAAAAGCAGCAGTGTACAGAGAATCAGGGTTTGGCTTCCAGAACTACAGCATTCATGATGACCAACTGGAAAGGCAAGCCAGTAGCATCTTAAAATCCCAAAGTGTACATGCTCTGTAGCAGCCACTATTTTTAAACCTTCTTCTCATAAACTTTTTCACATAAATATAGGTGCATTTAGTTGCAAACTGAGGTTTCTAAAGCTTGCCAGTCAGGGAAAAAGATTTTGTAAGTATAATATTAACCAAAAGATTTGGCAATTCAAAAAAATTTTCAAACATGTGCCCTGTTTCAGGAGCAGAAGAATTTTAAAAATGAGGAATGGTAGTGTGACCACTGGTGTTTTAAATGGTTGATCAATGGCCACACAAAAACTCTGAATCAAAGAATTCAGACTAAAACTTTATTTCATTCTAAGACTTTTCTGCAGAAAAAAAAATTCTCATCAGCTCTTTTGAAAATGGAATTTAGGACAAATACTTATCACAAATCAAATTTTAAAAAGTTCCCAAATTGTCTAGCACAGGGCCTAGCATGAGTAAAGGAAGCTGATAAAATTTAGCTGTCTTCACCCACCTTCTCCAGAAATACTGGATTCCACATTCAGCCCACATATATAGAAGAAGACAGGCTGACACCCCTGAATGTATTCGGTAAGGGGCTTGACTTATTTTAAAATCCAATGTCATACCCTCTGAGGCTCAAAGCGACTGACGGTGACAAAATCTTTTATTTATAGGTGAGGCAGAGCTGCCCAGCAGAGCCTTCATCCAAGAAAACAGAACTGACAGTAGGGACTAAGGAAATGAGCTTTCCAAGCACCCTACAGTTTTGAAAATAACATTCTAATCCAATTACTATAGAAAACCTGGGACCACCCTAGAGGAAAAATTAATATCCCTTTAAAAAAATCTAATAAACAATGCTACAAAGCAGATTCAGAACATTTCCCCCTAATAAGCAAACTAGCTCCCCTCCTTAACGTGCATTCAGTTTGGAAGGAAAACACCCAGGCATTTCAACAGCCATCCTCTCTTGCAAAATGTCTCTTACAAAACAAGAGAATTGTATCTAGACCATCATTTTTGTAAACTCTTGGTCTCAACTTGTGAGTAGATCCTAAAAACAATTCGGTGAGTCACAAATGGCTTAAAAAAAAAAAAAAACAGAAAATACCAAAGGGTATTGCACATATTAAAGGTAAATACCATGTTGCGGATGGCTTTTCAGTGGTATTATATATATGAATAGTGGGTAATGTTGTAATATGTATTTCTTATCTTGGGCTGTGGTCAAAGAAAGCTTGAAAGTCACTCATCTACCCAAGTTGTCCAGCTACCCAATTGCACATAGAGTTTTTTTTTTTTTCCCCGAACAAAGGCATATTGTTTAGCATAGGGTGTTTTTAAACAGAAACACAAAGGGAATAGGAGCCAGAGTTGCTTATGGTACAGGATGGCCTTAATTACACCACTGAATGTTCAATATTAGCATAGCCCGGCCACAGGCAGCCACCACACAGGCCTGAAGCTGACGCCAAACAAGGAACACAACAGAAACAGGTACAGCAGGACATGGGAAACTGGGAAGCGAAGCGGTCATCGCTGCCTGATGCTCTGGGTGCACATTCCAAAGAGATTATTCCATATGGTCCGCAGAGCTGGCATCTAACATGAAAAGAGGTATGGGAAACAGGCGTTTGCTTCTAAGGGGCTGAATCCTCCAGATGTTTGAAACAACTGCCGGCTCTCTGGCCAAAGTCCAAAAGTGAACATCAAGGTGACACGTTAAAAATCCACTCAAAAAGCAACAGGGTGGCGTTTATGCTTCTCGGAGAAGGCAGCCCCAGCCCGGGAACGGGAAAGGGCTCTGGACTGGGAGGAGGAGATTGTGCCTCGCTGAGTGGGTTAAGTGAAAACCCAGTAAGATCAACTGCAAGGTTTCTGACGTCCAGAGCCGGCAGGCGAGGTGCTTCGCGCTGGGGCTGGGGCAGGGGCTGGCCTGGCAGCAGGGATAGGCTGCCTCTTTGTCATTGGCCCTGCCCAGATGCCACGTTGAGATGCTCAAGGACAAATGGGAAACTTTTTCCTGTGCTCCCATCTTCCCGGGCCCCCAACCACCTCGCCTTGGGTCAGTTTGCAACTCCCCCCTCCCTTCCCATCTCCTTTGTTTTGGCCACTGCTCCTCCTTCGCTAGACCCCCACTTCGGTCATTATCCTCCGCCCTCGCCCTCGCCCCCCCACCCTCCTGAGCCTCCTTCAGCCCCATTCCCCTGGCTAACTCCCTCCTTCCTTCACCCTTGGCCGGCCGCTCCTGGCTCTCCGCCTGCAGCGGGGGATGGGGGCGCACAACCCCCCTGCTGGAAGGGGGGAAAAGAGGAGGTGGTGGCTACCAAGACCCGCACCAGTCCCGGGCAGCACCAGCCGTCCCTCCGAGGGCCGACTGGGACGTAGGCCCGCGCCTCTTGCTACAAGTTGCCGACTGGACAACACCCCTGGATCTCGACTTTTTCTCCCCCACCGCCCGGCGGGGTTGGCGCCTCGGCTTACGTGCAGTCCTGGTTGAAAGAGAAGCAGCTGAGCGCCGCCTCGACCCTGCCTGGGGGGCCGTCCGCGGCCTCGGCCTCCATCGGGGTTCGACCCGGGGAAGCCGCAGCTCTGAGCGGGCGACAGCCACCTCAGCAGCCCGCTGGCGCCGGCTCCGCGGGCCGGGGAGCCGGCCCCGCCTCGCCCTTCGCCCCGCCCTTAGCCACGCCCCGTCCATATTAGCTCCGCCCCTTCTCATCCTGCCCCGCCTCTCCGGCGGGTCCCACTCGGACTAAGCGACCGAGAGGACGGGGGTCCCACTGCCTGTCCCCATTGGTCGAGAGCCCATGCCGCGGCGCACCCTTGGCCAATTGCCGATGGTTGTGGGCAGAACCGCTCCGTTGGCAACCCGCCCCCAACTCCGTGACTCGGCTTGCCATTGGGCGAAGATGCGTGACGCAAGGGCTGCAGGACACGTGGTGGTGTTTTCATTGCCAGGGCCGCGGGGCGGAGCGCGGGAAAGGAAGAACGAGTGCAGCTCGGGCCAGGCCTGCTGGCACTGGTCTAGCTTCTGCGACTCGGCCGCGGCAAAGGAGAAAGCGGACGCGCTCCTTTTCACCCCAGCCAAGCCTCTGTCCTGTGTAGTACTTGGTTCATTAAACTACAGAGTTTATTATAGAACGTTAGACGACGAAAGCCCCGCCCTCTTGCAGAGTCTTGAAGCTGCTTTGAAAATTGTTTTCAACTTGAGGATGCTAAGGCCAGATAAATAGTAAGTTATCTTATCCATTGCCCTGCGGTTGAGAACTCTTACTGCAGGTCAAGCACTGTATTAACTGTGTATATTATCTCCTTGAATTCTTATAAAAGTGTGTGAGGAAAATATAATTATGCGCATTTTTAAAAAGCTGCGACGAAGCACAGAACTGCCAAACTATTCTGTCTGAAGTAACACAGTAAATGATAAAATGTCGAATTTCAAGACCTGTGCACCAAATGACTCTGTTAGACAATACTTGACAAAGTCTATCTGATCTGTAGTTGGGAAAAAAAATGAAAGTGTGGTGTGTTTTATGAAAGGGATGACATATCGAAGACAGAATAATTAAAAACTCACATAATTCCAGATGAATCCTGACAAAGTGTCTCTGTTCCCAAGCTAAATACATATTGCCACGTAGAATTAGCAACACAGTTGGTAGTCAGTAGCTCTGCTAATTTTGAATTTATAGAATTACTGACAAATTTTTAATTTGCGCTTTTCAAATTTTGAGGTGAAATCATATTTTATTACTGTTTTACAGAGCATTTCAAACTGGCATAATTCAAATTTTCTGTTTTGAGACAGAAAATATATATGTGTTTTTTGGAAACTGGACCTACATTAGGTGAGAAAAGAGCACTATTTCACTTCAGCTTTTCTGGTTGACTTCTGGTTTTGGTTTTCTGAAATGCAAATAAAGGAGTTTCTTCTTTCAGTGCTATTATTCTCTCTCAACTGATGTAAAAATATAAAAATAGTTCAGCTCCTAGATCTGCAGATACTGACTGTCCACAGGTTGCCTGTGAGGTTTTGTATAAATCACCATAAGGGAAAAAACTGCTGCTTGGGTGCTTTAACTGCATCATCTTTGTAACCTCTTGGATCAAAGGTGCTTTCCCCTCCTGTTCCCAGCTCCGGCAAATGCTGCGAGCTTTTTTGTTCTATTTAGAGAAACAAAGTCTGGCTTGCTAGGTTCTAGGTTGTTGGGAGAATTATGTAATATGCACAATAGGTTTTGAAAGCAGAAGCCATTGTCACCAAGAATTTGGACTTTACAGGGTAGAGTTGGGAGCTGGTGTTCATTTTTGAACCGGAGTGTTTCATGATAAAAAGCAGTGTTTCAGGCAGATAAATTTAGTCAGGGTGTGCAGAACAGATTAGAAGGGGGGAAATCCTAGACTAATGTGAAATTTAGAAGTGAAGGAATGTGGAAAACTAGACTACTGGATGGCAGCAAGGCCGGAAAATTTAGGGAAAACCCAAGAGATATTTTTCTTTTCTTGAAATGTATTTGACATATAGAACTGTGTAAAGTTAATGTGTACAACGTGTTTATTTCATACATTTGTATATTGTGTTATGGCTGCCATTGTAGTGATAGTTAGCGCCTCATCACATGACACCCAAAGATATTTCGAAGCAGTGCTTTTCAGGGGAAAGATAAGGTGAGCCACAGATGTGAACTGCATATGTCGTTTAAAATTTTCAAGACGGATATCATTAAAATTTTCTAGACTCTGTGTTAAAAAGGGTAAAAAGAAATGGGCATGTTAGCTTTAATAATATATTTAACCCTATATATCAAAAGTATCATTCTAGGAGTTCCCATTGTGGTTCAGGAGGTTAAGAATCCAACATAGTGTCCATGAGGATGCAGGTTCGATCCCTGGCCTCACTCAGTGGGTTAAGGATCCAGCGTGGCCACAAGCGATGGTGTAGGTCACAGATGCGGCTCGGATCTGGCATTTCTGTGGCTGTGGTGTAGGCTGCAGCTGCAGCTCCGATTAGACCCATAGCCTAGGAGCTTCCATATGCCGCAGGTGCAGCCTTAAGAAAAGAAAAAATCGTTTTCATGAATAATCCTTTGTAAAATTATTAATCAGCCAGTTTAGAGTATCATTATTTTTTAGCATAAGGATTTAAAATCTGGCCTTTTTCACCTAGAGTGTATCTCAGTTCACACTAGCCATATTTGAGGTTTTCACGTAGCTTTTATAGACATCTTATGGGCCAGTGGAATTTTGAGAGCGTAAACGGCAGGGCGTGGAGACTGATGGGGAAGAGGGCATGGCAGGGAAGAAGAGGGAAGACTTAATGTTGATTCCATCCATGGTCCAGAGGCCCCCCCCCCCACCGGTTCTGCTTTCAGAAGCCAGATGTTTGGCAGGTATTTAAGAGGATGCATTTCCCTTCAGACCCACTGGGGTAGTGGAATTGAATGCTCATTGGAATTAAGGTTCTACCCTAGACACGTAGGTCTGGAAGAAAACGGATCACCTTCCCAGCCCAACTTTTTCCTATGAGTGCTGTCCCTTGGATGTTTCCTACTGGATTAATGGTTTACCATCTGCCAACAACCCATGGGATAACATGGAAATAACATCCCAGGGCTGTTTCATCTGGTTTTATTTTTCCCAAGACAATACAGGAATCTGTATTTTTATGTACCTTTATATTTATAGAAATATTTATTTTATATAAATGATTTTTAATAAAATTTTTAAATATTGACAAATAATTCTTATTAAAAAAAAAAAAGACACTGTGTGAGCCAAACTAAATACATCAGTTGGCTGGATGTTGTTTGTGGAGTTGGTGACTTCTGCTAGAGGCAGAAGCAGCCACTTTGAGAGGTTCCACCTCCATAAAAAAAAAAACAGAAAAAGCAAAAAAACACTCCAGAAGTCCATTTATATAAAAAGCCAAGGAAAAGGCTGTAAGTTAAGTTTGGAGGTTCTGCATTCATTTAGTATCAGGTTGGTTTTTCTCTTTTTAAGTCCTAATTCTCATCCTAGGCTCTTTGGGAGTGGAAACTCTTGAGTTGAATATCGGGCTTCTAGCATCCTGATCTTTCCACATTCTTGGAACAGAGATTTCAAGGCTGAAAAACAAATGCAAAGGATTTTGGTGATGGGGTGGGGGGCGGTGGAGAATACCGTGGTTTCCTGAAATGGGAACAGGATTTTTGACTTTGTCTCTTTTTCCCGAGGGAGATTCTTAAGTGTCCATCTTTTCCCAGACAAAATGTCCCTTATTTCTAGAGAAACCGAAAGTCGACTGAATTGTAGGAGAATCAGGCCAGGGTCCGGGAATCAAACATCCTCGATCATATGAAATTGCAGCCCACCATTTAGGAAACGAGAAGACTTCCTATTTGCCTAACGGCCAGGTTGTAATTTTAAGATGCTGATGGGGCAGGCCCAGGGCATGACCGGGGAAAGCTGGAAATGAGACATCCTGTCTGATGCAACCCTCTGTCACCCAGTAAGCCTGTCCCCGGCACCCAGCTGTCTATAATTAGAGTAACTGCTAGGTGAGCCAATACCACTCCTGGCTGCTGCTGCTTTTTATAAAATCCATTCTATTTTTGTAAAATCAAGTCACAGGAAATAATCACCTTTATCTTTTCTGATGTGTTTCAACACTCTGAATGTGAGCTGGGGAGAACCGTAATGGATCAGTGTGTATGGCAGTCCTTTGAGAACAGAATGAAGGGGGAGGAGGAGCCATGGTGAGTAGGTGTGGGAGAGGGACAGGCGATGGCTCACAGTGCGAAAGGAGCTCGTCAGCCCCACAGGTCTATGTAGGGGAGCAAGGTCTGGACTGCAGGGTGCTGTGCGGGAAAGGAGATGGTTCCATGGGACTGGCGATCAGGAAGTCCCCATCCAGGGCTCTGGCTGAGCAGAAGGCACACCTGGGCTTTTCTTTTTTTTTTTCTTTGTTTCTCCTTCTCCTCCTCCTCCTTCTTTTTTGGCTGCACCCATGGCACACTGAAGTTCATCAGCCAGGGATCAAACCCGTGCCACAGCATCGACCCAAGAGCTACAGCAGTGACAATGCTGGATCCTTAACCACTAGGCCACCAGGGAACTTTATAACTGGGTTTTTCTCTTACTAATCCTAGGCACCATCTGTGTGGGAGAGCATGGCGCGCAGTGAGTGAAGAGCCCCTGAGATGTGGCGTCACTCCCCAAATGGAACCATTATTTCTGGTTTTGGTGATTTAAAAAAGGGAGGGCAGGGAGCAAAAACGAACACCTTGATCTAATAGTCCTCGAGTTATGTATTTCCTCTCAAGGGTAAGAAACAATCTGTTTCCGTGGAGAACTGGTGTCTTTGTCTTCACCTCCTCCTCCATCTCTCTTATTTTTGTTTCCAAAATAACCTTCTGCAAACACCAAGTCCCATCACAAGTTCTCCCTAAATAGTTGCTGATCCGCTGACATTCACGAAGACAGTGGCTTTCAGTGCATGCCTGTGCAGACATACCTTAAGCTCACGGTCTATTATTCAAGACAGTGTGGGGAGGTCCACTCGTGGAGTGTCTGCTCACTGGGCCCTCCTAAGAGCAGCCCATGTAAGTATAGGTCTAGGTGTATCTGGAGATGGAAAACAAAGCTCTATGGAAAGTTTGGCTGGAAGCCACCTACATCTTCTCATTTACTGATCACTGCATCTGTCCTGGCCAGAGGATTTTAGCCCGTCACACAGCTGTATAAAACAAACTCAGGAGATGTTGGATAAGCTGCTAAAGATCCCAGGGGGCCGTTTGTGCTGGAGCTGTTGTTTGCACTCACTCACCTGCACCAGATTCTCAGGTCGCCGTTCCATGCTGGCTCTCACACCGCTGAGGCTCAAGGCTGGAAACAGTAGGCATCTGAACCTGTGTGCCATCCTATAAAGGGACGGAGAGGCAGGGTAGAGAGGAGAAGGCAGGATTGTGCCAGGAAGGCCACAGGCCAAGTGCCAAGGGGAGACGTGGAGTCCCGCAGCTTTTCAGAAAGATTCAGAGCTTTACTTCGGTTTGTTGGGGTACTACGAGAGGTACACTCGGCTCTCTTGGGTGGATCGTGCATCCATGAATTCAACAAAATTTTGATCAGAAATGTCCAAGGAGTTCCCGCCGCTGTGGTGCCATGGACTAAGGATCTGAGTGAAGCCACTCTGGTCACTGCAGAGGTAGTGGCTCAGTTCCCAGCCCTTGCAGTGGGTTAAGGCATCTGGCATGGCCACACCTGAGGCACAGGTCGCAGCTTAGGCTCTCATTCAGTCCCTGGCCCAGGAACTTCCTTATGAAGCAGGTACGGCTATCATTTTTTTTTTTAACAAAAGTCCAAGATTTAAGTACATAAATAAACAAATTCCAGTTAGTTCCAAAAGGCAAAATTTGAACTTGCCAAGCTGGTGACTATGTAGCATTTATATTGAATTAGGTATTATAAGTAATGGAGAGATGACAAAGTATTTGGGGAGATGTGTAAAGGCTACGTCATTTTATATATGCCATGTTTGATTCTGATATGGGGCAGAGGTCCTGGAACCAATCTGCAGGTACCCACGGTCAGCTGTACTAGAAACATCTTTTGCTCCCAAGCAAACGGTTAACTTGCACTCATGCGTGGGGGTGGCTAGTTGATAAATGAAGCTGTTGGGCTCCGGGTTTCTTCCTGGTCTAGAGAGCTGACCTAGGGTGTGGTAACCATTCCTTGGAATTCTTCTTCCCTAGGAAGAAGGTAATTTCAAGTTTTAGGACAGCAGGGTGAGGACCAGGCATCCATCGATTCTTGGTGAAACAGTGCCATCTAGTGGTCCATGGTTTCCATTCCAGTCTGGTGGGTGGCTCTTGAAAGACTGATTTTAGTGAGAAAGCCTGGAGAGTTGATCCTAAAAAGCCTTGGAAGAAGAGTCCCCGATGCTCCCCACGTGTTATTCCAAAACCTCTTTACTCTATGTACATGGGAAACATAGAGACCTCATTCACCACCTCCTCTGCTGGAGGAGAAATTTGGAAGGAGTTTGCACGTACACTCCTTTGACAAATTTTTATCAGGTACCTAATGTGCACCTGCCGTGGTTCTAGGCCCTGAGCACGCACCGGGGGGACAAAAACATTTTTTTTAAATCCATGCCCATGTGGGCAGAAACACCATCGAGAAAATAATAAAATGGAGGCCACCTTAGATGGTAATGAGTGCTAAGAAGAAAATAAAACTGTGAAAAGCAACTGAAAGTGCCGAGGAGGAGATCAGTTTCGAAGAGAGAGCAGGGAGGACCTCCCTGGAAGATCGCGTTTGGACAAAGGCCTGAAGCAGAGGCGGGAACAGGTTCTACAGCCACGTGGCAAAAAGCGTTCCAGGCAGAAGGAACCTTAGTGTTCAAGAATCATCAAGGAGGCCAGAGTGGCTGGAGCTGAGAGAGGAGGGGGCAGAGTAAATAGGAAAAGAGGTCAGAGTGGTGAGGCTCGGGCTGTGAGGGAGGGAAGAGAAATCATAGCGCGATTTGAACAGAATCACTCAGGCAACTGTGTTGAAAGAACTTAAAGGTGTTTTGGGAGATTCACAAGTCACTTTAGCATGTTAAAAGCTCCAGAAAGCCCAGGATTGTGTTTATTTGACATGCTTTCACAAGCACTTTCACAAGCCTTACTTAGATCTCTTTTTTTCCCAGGAACACCCACTCACTTCTTGTGGGACTTGAGAAAATAATAATAAAAAAAAATCAGCCCCGATAAGGCTTCGAGGATGTTCCCGAAAGTCATAAACAAGTCCGGTGCAAGGTCAACAGGGAGCAGTGTTTTTCCCAAGGCCACTGCACGGCTGCACGACGCCTGACCATGAGTGACTAACGCTCTCTTATTAGTGCCTTCCCCAGACTTCGGGGTTCCCCCCACACCCTGAGCAAAGATTTCTTTTTTTCCTTTTTTTGTCTTTTTAGGGCCTCACCCGCGGCATATGGAGGTTCCCAGGCTAGGGGTCTAACAGGAGCTGTAGCTGCCAGCCTACGCCACAGCCACAGCAACGCGGGATCTGAGCCGCGTCTGCAACCTACACCACAGCTCACGGCAACGCCGGATCCTTAACCCACTGAGCGAGGCCAGGGATCGAACCTGCAACCTCATGGTTCCTAGTCAGATTCGTTTCCGCTGCGCCACGATGGGAACTCCTGAGCAAAGATTTCTGAGCGGGATTAAACCACCCCGCTTCAGGACCACCTCCAACTCTGACTAGATTCCCTTCCCACCTTAGAATCACTTAACACAAACCCCAATCTGACAAAAAGTCGCTTCCCGCAGCCTCTTACTGACAGTGCCTGGTTCCTGTGGTGTGCACACGCCCTCACTGCCGTGCATTAATAAAACTAAGAGTGACTGGGCGAACCCTGTGGGCTTTACCTAGAACTGGCATCTGCTCCCAGTGTTTTGGAGAATAAAGTTTGAGGAAAGCTGGATGAAATGATTACTTTCTACTCTGGAGTTCTTTGAGTCTCGAGCTGAGACGCTGCACCCCACCTAAAATGTCTTGCGTACCCACTGGAAAACAGTGTATGATCAACCAGGGGGGTGAGGGCTGTACCGTCAAATATTTTAAAAATAGGAAGTATTATTACTATTATTATTATTATTACTGTTACTTCTTTTTAAGGCTGTACCTACAGCATATGGGAGTTTCCAGGCCAGGGGTCAAATCTGAGCTATATCTGTGACCTATACTCTAGCTTGCAGCAAAGCTGGATCCTTAACCCACTGAGTGAGGCCAGCGATCGAACTCGCATCCTCATGGACACTACATCGGGTTCTTAACCGACTGAGCCACAACAGGAACTCCAAGCTAAATCCTCTCATCATTAATCTCCAGATATGCTGGGACATGGTCTTCGGATAAACCAGGGGTATGATTTCATCCCAGCTTCAGCTCACCCTGGGGATCTCCGCTCTGCAGCTTTCCTGTTGGGGTGAGAAGTGGTGCCAGTCACACAGCTGATACAGGACAAGCTGCTTTGGGCACCAGAGCCTTCGTTTCCGTTGGCTGCAAAGATCCTGCGTGACATCGAAGAGGCACTGTCTCAGAGGCAGTTGATACCTGTGTCTTAGACGTGGGGTAGATTATATGGGATAGAGGGAGAAAGAGAGAAAGAGGGAGAGGGAGTGGGAGAGGAACCATATCACTGACAAAGAGGTGTTAGCTGAAGCCATGAGAAGAGGTAATGTGTAATGGGAAACGTGTCACTTGGTGAAGAAATGGAATGAAATGTCCTGATTTGATGCTTTGAGTGTTCCTTTAATTTTAGTTCCACTATCAGGAGGACGCTGGCTTGTGCGCTGAGCCGGCTGCGGCAGCTCTAAGTCACACATTGCTAATGAGTGAGAACCTCTGTTATAAATGGAAATACGAACTGGAAACCACTCATTGGCTGAGACTAAGTGCCCCCGTTTATTTTGGTACCTATTATCTGCAGGATCGCTTGTTTTCCTTATTGCTTGCAAATGCACAGAGGGAATAGAAAACGCTACTCAGTTTCCGCAGCTGTGTATCTGAAGGGGTGTGATTAGACTTTCCTTGGTTGTATGAGGTCAGAGACATCCTTTAGTGAGTTTCTAATTTCTTACGCAAGTTTGGTTCCATAGGTTATTTTAAGAGCCTTTAGGTAGGACATCAAGTGGACGAGACATATTTTAAAATATCTAAAGTGGCCATCTCCTAGCTCCTTGGTCCTGGCTTTTCTGCTTCCTCCCCAGGGACCTGTTCCCACACTTGGAGGGTGTAAGTCAGCCTCTATCTGCAGATGACCCTGGTCTGACCTCACTCTCTGGAATGCTCTGCCTGCCTCTGACTTTCACTCTGAGCACATCAACATGCACTGCCAATGGCATTCCCGATGGGATCTCTTTCTCCAAAGTTCTTAAAAGAATCCTGCTTCAGCACTCCCAGGGAATGGTGGGAGAGTCGTCTTTTAAAAAGAGATTTGTCCCATACCAAGGACAGGAGTCATTTATTTTGTGCCATTTTATGCATTGACTATTTGCGTGGTAGGCTGTTCATTTCCATTCCTTTCTCATGATCCATGAACATAGTATAGATTCTGAGGCCTCCTTGACCTGGGTATATCATTTGCCACGAACACATAGCCCAGTGCCTTATAGCTCCAGGGTTCCTATCATGGTAGCCTGTGTGTTTCCTTCAAAGCAGTCATCACAACCTGAAATTAGCTTGTTTATTTGTTTACATGTTGCTGTCTATAGATCAGCGTCTTCTAGCATCTAAAGCAATGCTCGATCATGTAGGAGCTCATGAAATATTTGCTACCTGACTGACTTAAAGCATCGATTATTTAAAAATCATACAGGAAGTTCCCGTCATGGCTCAGCATTTAGTGAAACTGCCTGGTATCCACGAGGATGCAGTTTCAATCCCTGGCCTCACTCAGTGGGTTAAGGATCCAGCGTTACTGTGAGCTGTGGTGTAGGTCACAGATGCAGCTCAGACCCACGTTGCTGTGACTGAGGTGTAGGCCGGCGGCTACAGCTCTTATTCGACCCCTGGCCTGGGAACCTCCATATGTCACAGGTGAGGCCCTAAAAAGACAAAACTCACACACAAAAAAAATCGTACAGGAGTTCTATTGTGGCACAGTGGGTTAAGGATCCAGCTTTGTCACTGCGGCAGCTTCGATTGCTGTTGTGGTGTATGTTTAATCCCTAGCCTGGAAACTTCCATGTGCTCTGGGTGCAGGAAAAAAAAAATCATACAAAAATTAGCTTTTGATTAACTTACTGTAAGTGCCACTTTTTGTCTCTTAAGTAATGATATTGTCCAAATTTAGTTAGTATAATGACCAAATGTCAGCTAACTATATTAGTGGCTCTTGAACTTTTTGGATTCCCTTGACATTCATAAAAATTACCGAGGACCCCAAGGAGCTACTGTTTGTGTAAGTTATATCTATCATTAGTTGGCACGATAGAGATGAAAACTGAGAAGAGTTCAAAATATTAATTAACTCATTAAAAAATAGTAAATTCCTCATATACTAACATTAATATCATATTTTTTCTGTTTCTAAAACAAATGAAAAATAGGAAGGAGGGATGTGGTTTTACACTTTAACAAATCTCTTTAATGTCTGGCTTAATAGAAGACAGCTGGGGAGTTCCCTGGTGGCTCATCAGGTTAAGGATCTGGCATTGTCACTGCTGCGGTACAGGTTTGATTCACTGGCCTGGGAACTTCTGCATGCCTCAGGCATGGCCAAAAAAAAAAGGGGGGGGTACAGCTGGATTCTCATAACTGGTTGTGCATTCAATCTGTGATGATATCACATATCACACAACTTTCTGACAACCCCACTGTGCACTTGGGAGAGAACAAGAGTGAAAAAGGCAAGTCATACCTCAGAATTATTTTGAAAGCAGCTTTTCATTTCCAGGTGCCTCAAGATATTCTTGAATAGCCCCAGGGACCCTTGAAGCACATTTTGAGAACAACAACAACAACAAAAAATACCAGGATTGTTGGAGAGGAATATTTTTCTTTGCCTGGGAAATACATCCATCACCTTTAAACACTATCTTCTTCTTCAACATCCTTTGCTGAGTCTTAAATTATTTGTATTCCTCAAAAATGTATCATTGCCAAAGGTGGCCAGGATGCAGAATGAGTGATGAATGATGGACAAGCAAAGCAAAGGTCAATGTTTATTGCACTCAGACCCATTCAGACACAAACAAAATCATCAATAATAAAAACATGCCTTTATGGAGCACGTACAGCATGCTCCGTATTCTCCAAAGATTATCTCTACTCTTAATGACATTTCCTGATAGGAGTTGTGAGCCTCACTCCATAGACAAAGAAAGGAAAGCTCAGAAAACTTAAACAATGTATCCAAGGTCACCAAGCTAATAAGTGACAGAGTAATGACTCTTTTACTCCAAAGACATGTACTTTTTTTTAACCGTCAGCTGCTAGATTACCACCACATGGAGAAAAAAGCCAGAAACAATGACGAGCTCACTGTCATGAACCTGGTTTTGCATAAATGAGTCAAAGAATCTAAAAAATATAGGAAGTTCTCTAATGGTCCTAAGTGGGTTGAGGACTCCTGTGTTCTCACGGCTGTGGCTCTGGTTGCCGCTGGGTGGCATAGGTTCGATCCCTGGACCAGCAACTTCCACATACTGCCTTTGGGGCAAAAAGGGGGAAAAAAAAGAGAGAACCTCAAATAAATGTTACGATTTGCATTAAAATATCCATATATAGATATAGATATATAGTCTCTTTTATTTCCATAATGTGTAACTAATAAGAAGTCAGTGCATTTTTTTTTCTGATTTGAAAAGTAATACATCTACAGCAAAAGACTGAAAAACAACAAAATATCCATCAATAGAAGACAGGTTACATTAACAGGTACATCGATAGATGTGATATTATACAGTTGTTGAAAAAGAATGAGACACCTCTATTGATATGACATGGAACCATCTCTGAGAAATGTTGTACGAAAAAAATACAGCAGCATAAGGTCTGTTTCTATTAAAAAGTAAATGTATAAATGTGCATAGGTAACTGTTTTCCTTCTTTTTGGCTGCAGCCTGCAGCTGCTTGATGTAGGAGCTCAGTGCCCAGACCAGGGGTTGAGCTCGGGCTCTGTGCCTCTGTCGTACTCTCCTGCATTCTAGGGCACACAAGCCACATTCCCAAGATCTTCCCTGCTCTCTGCGCTGAGTTACACTGGGATGGGCCTGAGAGTTTTTGCAGCACACCCAAGCTTCCAAACAGGGCCAGTTACGTAATTTTCAGGACCCTGTAGACAATGGAAACGCAGGGGGTCCTTTGTTTGGAGAGCAAGAAAAAATGCTGTTAAAGACACTGAACTATAAAGCTTTTTCCTTTAAAAATACTGTATTAGTTATGAAATGTAATGGAGATAAGAAAGACACGAGTTGCAATGTAACTTACAAATAGCAAAAAAAAAAATACCATTCTGGTGTCATTTAATATAACACACTAATTTGCTAATGTGGGATCTTAACTGATCACTAGGACTTTCTGGCTCACTTTTCTATAAATTCATTTATCAAGTCATCGATGTCATACTTTTAGCAGCTTCATTTTTTTTGTCCTTTTTTTAGGGCCGCACCCGCGGCATATGGAGGTTCCCAGGCTAGGGTCATATCGGAGCTGTAGCCTCAGGCCACAGCCACAGCCACAGCCATACCAGATCCAAGCCATGCCTTTGATCTACACCTCAGCTCAGGGCACCGCCAGATCCTTACCCACTGAGCGAGGCCAGGGATCGAACTTGCATCCTCATAGATGCTAATCAGATTCGTTTCTGCTGAACCATGCCAGGAACTCCAGCAGCTTCATTTTTAATCAGTGTCATTGAGAGTGATGTCAGCTGCTCTTGGCAAATGCCAGATTGTAAATGATTTTTAATTATAAGAAAGATTATTCTGCAGATGCAAGTTTCAGTTTATTGTATGGCCCCCGTGAGTTACAGGAGACATCAGATGAAACATTGAAATTGTTGCTGTACAAATTTACATTTAAACTTAAATTCAGACCTACACAGAACTGATCAGCATGAAGAGATAGAACTATTGATCTAGCTACTGATCTATAAAGTAATTTTTTTTTTTATTTTTTAACAACCGGCCTCTCTCTCAGACATACTTTGTTCATTTCTGGAAAATGGAGTGATCTCCAGGTTGCTGTGTGTTCCCAAAGCCTTAGAGAGGAGGGGGAATGGAGCGGAAGGGAACTTTGTAGGTTTTGCCATTATTTGGCTTTTAAAATTTTTTTTAATTAAAAAAATGTTATTGGAGTATAGTTGACTTACAATGTGGTGTTAGTTTCAGGTGTACAGCAAAATGAATCAGTCATACATATAAATATATCCGTTCTTTTCTCCCCATATAGGTTATTATAAACTAATGAGTAGATGTGCCTGTGCTTTACAGTAGGTCCTTGTTAATCATCTTTTTTACACAGTCGTGTGTATAAATTATTCCCGCCCTCCCAGTTCCTCCCTCCCTCCCCCGCAAAGGTTTCACCTATGGTAAGACTGGTTTTGAAATCTGTGAGTTTGTTTCTGTTTTATAAATCATTTTTATTAGGTTCCCCATCCAAGTGATTTCATGTGATCTTTGTCTTTGACTTACTTCACTTGGTATGATCATCTCTAGTTCCATCCATGTTCCTGCAAATGGCATTATTTCATTCTTTTTATGGCTAAATAATATTCCCTTGTATATATATACCACATCTTCTTTATCCTTTCTTCTATTGATGGACATCAAGGTTGCTTCCATATCTTGGCTTTTGTACTGTTGGCTTTTTAAACACAGGCATGTCTTAATTGTTTGACTGAAAAACTTGTTCACAAGAAAGGAAACACCTCAAGAAAGAAATGCATGCTGTCTTACAATCTCAGGCCTCAGCTGCTCATTGGTAATATTTTGATTTTGCTAGTCTTTCCAAAACTTCTCTCTCTCTCTTTTTTTTTTTTTGTCCGCATCCCTGGTGTGTGGAAGTTCCCAGGCCAGGGATCAAACCTGCACAACAGTGACAATGCTGGGTCCTTAACCCGCTGGGCCACCAGGGAACTCCAACACCTTTGATGGTTATATTTTTATCGTCTTTTTTATATTAGACATAGCTATCTATAGTTCAGCATCTTTCAGGCAACTGGAAAACGGTAAGGGGAAAATTGCCAAATCTAGAGCGTTAAGTCAGATGAACTCTGCTTCTTCCTGGGGCAGTTTTTTGGAAAGATAGGGAGTCAGCTGTCATTTTCTTGGTTGTTCATCAGAAGATGAGGCAGGCTTGAATGAAGAGGATGCCGACAGGAGGTTATTTCCTGCGCTGGACACGCTGTGCATGCACAGGGGGAGTCAAGGGCTGGCTGCCTTGGCCAGCAGGGCCCCAGGGGCTGCTTGATCTCCGGCTGCCTGATGTCAGGCGTAGGGAGAAGGCTGGCAGCAGGCAGGCAGGGCGCCTCCGGCGGCGTGATGAATGGTCAGCAGAACAGGCTGTCAGGCGGTTCCTCTCCCTGTAGCCTCTCATCAAGGCCTCCCTCACAATCAGCTCCTCAGATAAAGGCCAAAGAACAGGGAGGTTCAAAATCAAAACCCTATTTCCTCTTGGCTTAAATAAGTAAACAAAACATTTAAAATAGCTTTAAAAATTATAAAATGTACAATTCCCGTCGTGACTCAGCAGAAGTAAATCTGACTAGCATCCACGAGGACTCAGGTTCGGTCCCTGACCTTGCTCAGTGGGTTAAGTATCCGGTGTTGCCATGAACTGTGGTGTAGGTCACAGACACAGCTCAGATCTGGTGTTGCTATGGCCATGGTGTAGGCCATCAGCTACAGCTCCGATTTGGCCCCTAGCCTGGGAACCTCTACATGCCGCGGCTGCGGTCCTAAAAAATAAAAAAAAAGAAAAAAAATTATAAAATGCAAATTGGATTTTTTTTTCTACAATGAAAGCATGGTTTCACACTCAAAAATCAATGAGTCCATTGAATGCAGTTTTAACATATTAACGGATGAAGGGAAATCGTGATCCTCTCAATGGATCTCTTAGTGAATTGATCATCCAGGATAAAAATTCTCAGTCAGGTGAGAATAGGAGGGAACTTCCTTAACCCAATAAAAAGTGTCTACCAAAAACTTCCGTCAAACAGCTTCCTTGCTGTAGAAACGTGGCAAGAATTTGCTGGGAGTCAGACCTGCATGCCCTGTGTCTCCCTCCACATGGCGGTTCAATAGATGACCTGAGTCTCCATCGGTCAATAAAATCTTAAGAAATACAAAATTGAGCAAATAAAACAGGCAACAGAAGGATGGCAGTAGCATGAACATTGACTCTAAATTCTGTTTTAGCTGCAGCCCAGCTATTTCAAGATGTATTTTTGTCATCCTGCTCACGTCAAAACATTTTCTAATTTCTATTATGGTTATATACACACACACACACACACGTGTATATATATTCACATATATCAACACACACTTACATGCATATATATATATATATATATTTAAAGGAATACTAAAAAATTTCTAAACATTATCAAGTTTTCATTTGTTATTGTTGCTCTCTTTAAAGTTGACTTAAAATTTTGCAGAGAACATGATGAGGTTACGTTGATTTGGGGATCGCTTGATTTTCTTGGTGCCTACCTTTTAGTTTAATGCATCTGTGTGTGTGTGTGTGTGCGCGCGTGTGGCTTGGTTAATTCTGGTAAATATTTTATAGTGTTTAAAAATCATGTGCATATACTAATAGTCAGGTACAAAGCTCTCTCCATATGTTCATCAGCTCAAGTTTTCAAATTGTTCAGACCTTGTATTTTCTTGCTAATGTTTTGGGTGGCTCCATCAGAAAAATACTAGAAGATAGTATGTTGAAAAAAAGTTATGCACTATGGCTATGAATTGTTGTCACGCTCTGTTTTGCATTATCAGGTACTTGTCACCAAAAGGATTTCTGGGTATCTAGTCTGTCATGTTGGGGGAAGTAGAAGTCTCAGGGTTCCCCCCTTTCTTAATTCTAAGAGAGATTTTTTTGGGGGGGAATATATAAGATATACATATAGTTCAAAATGGAAACGAACCGAGAGGCGTGTAAAAAAGTAAGTCTTTCCTCCTCCCTGGGCTGTGGTCTCCCAGCTTCTCTCCCTGGGAGCAGCGGTTGTCACCAGTCTCTTGTGAATCCTTCTATCAACCGTCTGTCTGTCCGTCTTTCTCCTTTTCTTCTTCTTTTTTAACATAGACATTACCACACGATACAGACCTTTCTTTGTTCTCTACCTAGCTTTTCTTTGTTTTCTTTTTTGGCCACCCTGCTGCCTGTGGAGTTCCCAGGCCAGGGATCAAATCCGAGCCCAGTTTTGAGCCTAGTTTCCACCTAAGCTACAGTTGCAGCAACGCTGAATCCTTAACCCGCTGTGCTGGCCGGGGATCGAATCTGCGTCCCAGCACTCCCAAGACACTGCCAGTCCCATTGCGCCACAGCAGGAACTCCTCTACCTTGTTTTTAATCCTTTAGAGATGTTTAATGGCAAATCTCACCAAATTAGAACATCTAGGGTTGGCTCATCTTTTGAATGGCTGTTTTCCATTGTGAGAAAAAATATTATATATCTTTATATATTACATAGGTTATTTATTATGTATATTATGTCATATACATTATTTAAATACTCTGTTAACAGCTATTTGTAGTGCTTCTAATTAATATTCTTTTTTTTTTGCTTTTTAGGGCAGCACCTGTGGCATATGGAAGTTTCCAGGCTAGGGGCTGAATCGGAGCTACAGTTGCCGGCCTACACCAAAGCTAACAGCAAAGCAGGATCCTTAACCCACTGAGCGAGGCCAGGGATCTAACCCACATCCTCATGGATGCCATTCAGATTCGTTTCTCCTGCACCACAACAGAAATGCCTCTAATTAATATTTTTGCATCCATATCGTTCTTAGGTGTATCTGGAGAAAACATTTTTATGACAGATCAAAGGTATAAGCATCTTAATTTTTTCTGGATGATTAGCCATTGTCTCAACATTTATTGGGTAGTTCATTTTCCCCTCATCTTTTTTAAAATGCCATCTTTATTATAAATGAAATCTCTATATGTTTGAGTCTATTTTGGTATTTCCTATTCTGAACCCCTGGTGTGTGTGTGTGTGTGTGTGTGTGTGTGTGTGTGTGTGTTCCTGGGCCAAGCTTGATGATATAGGAACCTCTGGAGGGGTAGTCCCTTCTTGTTATTTTCTGGACTATTCTTAATTTTTCCAGATGAGCCTTAGAATTAGTTAGTTTCCTTTTGCAAAACAAAATTGAAGCATAACACAAAAATATAACGCTTTGGGTTTTTTATGAGTTAAATTTAGAAATCTGTTTAGGGGTCGTCCATAGTGTTGTGATATCCTAGAAGAATGAGATCCCTTCCCATTTGTTCGAAGTTGCTTTGGGGTCCTTCAGTGCAATTTTTTTTTCGGCTGCCGCATACAGTGGCTTGATGTGGGATCTCAGTTCCCAGACCAAGGATTGAACCCAGGTCGTAGCATTGAAAGCTCAGAATCCTAACTGCTAGACCATCATGTCTCTTCTTAAGCTGACCTGCAGGTCCTTCAAATCTTTGTCACACTGCGAAGCCTGTGGCTTGCCAAGTCAGGTATTATGCCTCTCCTTACTGAGCATCTGCTCTTCTCCTTCCAGATCTGGTTTTCAGTGATCTTTTTGTATTTTTTATCTGCCATGTTTGCCTCTGCCATGTGTTGGGTCTTGAGGTTTCCCTTTCCTTTTGGAGAACTCAGCCGTGCGTTAAAAACGTTGTTATCTGTGACCCCAAATTTCCAGGTGATGATAATCAGAAATTTTTCTTCTTTATTTTTTGTCTTTTTAGGGATGCACCCGCAGCATATGGAGGTTCCCAGCCACAGCAACGCCAGATCCAAAACTGCATTTGTGACCTGTAGCACAGCTCCTGGCAACGCTGGATCCTTAACCCACTGAGCAAGACTAGGGATCGAACCTGCGTCCTCATGGATGCTAGTCAGATTCGTTCCTGCTGAGGCACAATGGGAGCTCCAAAAATTTTTCTTTTTACTGTAGTCTTCCGTCTTGAGAGTTACTCATCCAGCCAGTCATTCATTCATGTATTCGCGCACAATTACTTAGGCGTCTAATATGTGCTAGGCACTGGTGATACTAAGATGACTAGAATTGTAAAAACCAGTGGCACCACACACACACATACACTAATGGCCACTCTGTGAATTGATAGCTATGCTAATTAGCTTGACTGTTTAATCATTATATAAGGTCTACTTATAACAAAGCATCATATTGTACACCTTAAAACACACAATTTTTAAGTCTGTCAATCATACCTCAATAAAGATGGGGGGGCGGACAATGGAAGCTTGACTTGACAAAGAAGACTTTTCGGATGGGGTGGAATTTCAGCTGAGCCTTGAAGATGAAAGGAAGGAGACAGAAGGGTGTTGAGTGCTCAGTATGTGCACTGTTCTAGGTGCTGAGGTTCAAAACAGGAGGAGAGCTCAACCATTAAGGACTTTCCAGTTGAGTGGAGAGAGCCAGAGACACCCAAGGAAATGGATCGTGGCAGTGTGGCAAGGGCTGTGTGCTCCAGCGGGGGCGGCATAGGCTGTCAGAGAAGATGTCTTAAAGGAGGAAATATTAGAGTTGAATTTTGAAGGAGTGCCCAGTGGCAGGATGGAGCCTTTAAGCAAAGAGACTAACAGTTTCGACTGCGTACAACTGAAAATTTACATATGAAAATCGCAGTGGTTGCTATTTCTTGAGCATTTACTGTGTGCCTGCAGTTGGTTTTGCATGGTCACCTTTTATCAGATGGAGGACCCTCCCCTTGGGTCAGTTTTGGAAGCTCACCATCCTAGCAGGAAAGGGCTGATGATGAGAACCCATCCTCCACCATGTTGCAGCAAAGTCATCAGTGGTCTAGTTTGTAAGAGATACCTGGCCTATAGTAAGACGTCTTAGATGTATCTGTTTTAACAAGGACTCAAAGACCAGCCTTGAACTTTTATGATTTGCTGGATTCACAGGCAGGCAGTGGGCTGCCTGTCTGCTAATTAGATTATTTTACCCACCACATCATCTTGGAGAAAGCCTGCAAAGAGCAGGAACTTGGGTGCAAGAGCCAAAGGGAAGCTCAGCAGAGACGGAGAATGGGAGACCCTGATTGACTTGATTTCCACAGAGATTTGAATGCCGGCCAACCTCTCGGACCGGCCGCGGCTGTCTGTGCAAGGATATTATCCTAGACCTTGGAGTTACTGCGTGTCCTTGGGTTGGGTTGTATGAATCCAGCAGTAGGTTTGCTTTGTGAAAGAGGGAGTGTGCAGAGCACAAAGGAAAAGACATCTGCTCCTTCTAGTGAGTTAAGCCTTCTAAAAATATTTCTCTCTTGGTGACTGTTTGTTCTTTTGACCCTTTGATCTTTTACTCTGGAAATACAACCTTTTCTTTTTCGTTTTCATTTATTTATTTATTTGATGCCGCGGTCCTGTGCTGCCGCTGTGGCAACGTCAGAGCCTTTAACCCACGGTGAGGGGCCAGGGTTCAAACCTACGCCTCTGCAGTGACCTGAGCTGCAAGAGTCGGATTCTTAAGCCACTGTGCCACAGCGGGAACTCCAAATATGGCCTTTTAAACTCTTCTTCTTCCCTCTCTGTGCTTGTAAAATGGTGATAAAGCCTGAACCGTGGATGGAGAGACTTCATTTTGCATCTGCAGCTTTTGGAGATGAGAAGCTGTGGGGAATTGAGGAGGAAGCCTTCCGATTCTTCTCGAAAAGCCTGAAAATTTTCACTTACAAAAATTATGTTCATTCCATATGCTGTCACTTATATGTGGAATCTTAAAGAAAATGATGCAAATGACTTTATTTACAAGACAGAAACAGATCCACAGACTTTGAAAATGAACTTGTGGTTACCAAAAGGGAAAGGTGAGGGGTAATTTAGGAGCTGGTGATTAACATATACGCACCACTATATATAAAACAGATAATCAACTAAGACCTATTGTATAGACAGGGAACTCTACTCAATATTCTGTAATAACCTCTAGGGGAAAAGAATCTGAAAAAGAATGGGTATAGGTATAACTGGATCAGTTTGTTGCACACCTGAAACTAGCACAACATTGTAGATCAACTATACTCCAATATAAAAAAAATTTTTTAATAACATTCATTCCATTGATTCTTAAGAAACATGCTTTTTTACAAAAGATTATTTCTTTGTTTTAGCTGTGCCCTCAGCATGTGGAAGTTCCTGGGCAAGGGATCAAACCTGTGCCACAGCAGCAACCCAAGCTGCTGCAGTGACATTGGATCCTTAACCCACTGCACCGCAAGGGAACTCCCTCCAGAAACCTTGAAGCTCAGTGATCAGGTCCTCCGTGTTTGGTGATTCAGTGAATTGTTGATTGATCCAAATAAAAAAAAAAAGAGAGACTATTTTAGGAATCTGTCAACTCTGCGATGTTTCACATTAGTCAGACTGATGATGAGACTAGGCAGAGAAGGCCTCGTGAGGTTTTTAAATGTTTGCATGATTACGGAGTCTTGAAAGGTTAAAAGGCTTTCAGGGGACTGTCCTGTGACGGTCATGGGCTGGAGTCTGCTGTGGTGTCACAAGGCACAAGCTCTTGATTTTAAGGAGGTTCTTCTTCTTTCTCTCTCTTCCTCTTCTTTTTTTCTCCTTTCCCCTCCTCCTCCTCCTTTTCCTCCTTCTCTGCCTTTTCTTTCTTCTTCCACATAAACGTCCCTCTCCCATTCGTATTCTAAGAATAAATTATGCTTTCTGTGGATCGTAGCGACCTAGTATGGCTCTGCCCTTGCTCCAGAATCAAACATGACTTTGAACTCTGGTCCTGAGGCAGGAGGTAGACGGGTTCCACCATAGACAACTGCAGCTCGCCTTGTATTTACACCTCCCTGGGCAGGAGATAGGTGAACTCTGGGATAGACATGGACAGCCAGCCCCCTATCTGTACTACAAGACAGAAATAACAACAGGCGTAAGGCAAACAACTGGCACTTGTCTTCTGCGGACTTGTTAAACAGTGGTGACGAGAGGATCGGAAGAGGGGCTGAGCCCTGCTTGGGCTGAACAAAGAGGTCGTGTACTCCCCATCCACAGGATCAGGGAGACCCCAACTACACATTCGCAGAGAGATCCCTCTGGGTCAGAAGGGGAGGGGGTGCCAGGCCATAGGAAGTCTGGGTGACCTTCCTGCCATGCTCTGCTCGGGAATCCACCTTGCCCAAAAGGTGCGCACGCAGATCAGGGGAGGGGCCTGGGTCTGCTCAGGTGCAAAAGATAAAACAAGTTAATTGGCCAAAGGAATACAAAGACCCGGAAGGACTGGCCTATGTAAATGATTTAAATCACCTCTCTGGCGCTTCTCATTCAGGGGGACGCCCGCACCCTCACATCTCCTTTGGGTGCATATTACCGCTTTACCTCTGCCTTCGATAAATAGACTAATACTCTGTATGTCTCTGCTCTCCCACGTGCTGTACCTTATTTCTAACTATAAACTTTATACCCGTTCTTACAGCCTTTGCCTCCTTGAAACACTCCTGCTGTCAACGGGGGCAAGAATCAGGGCGATTCTGCTTCCAGACGCTAGCCGGTCTAGTGGCTGGGATTCCTGGTTTTCATCCAGGCTGCCCAGGTTCAATTCCTGAGCAGAGAATTAGGATCTCGTTTCAAGCCATCACCCGCTGCTGCCTCTCTGAAATCGGTCCCTTTGTCGACCGGCTATGTCACTTTGCAGAAGTCACTCCTCCAGGACACCTCAGTTTCCCAGGTGTTAATGGGTGTACTGACGCTGGTTACCTCCCAGAGCTGATGATGTGTGCATTTCACCAGACATTCTTGCTCAAACCTATATGCCAGGCACATAGTGAGAGCTCTCAATCGTGTTCTATTAGTAAAAATCCCCAAATATAGATAACTGAAACTACCTATAATTCGACTGCTGGGAGGTAAATTTTACTTACCTCCAGGTACCCTTTTATAATCTAGAATTTTCAAATAAAGGTCACCAAATGAGTTAATGGGTATTTATTTAGCCAGACATCCTGCTAAGTAGTGCAAGGTATATATGACTTTCTCCTGGGTTAATCATCTTTCTAGTACTCATTCGTCATGGACTCGTTTGAAGATATTTTTAGCACTTTTTATGTGCCAGCTCCTGTTCTAAGTATTGGAATCGGAACAGGGAGCACAACAAAAAATGGTGATCTCATGAAACTTGCATTGTGTGTGTGTAAGAGAGAGAGAGAGACAAAACAGTCTAGCAGAATATATGTAATCTGTCATACAGTGATAGACATGGAGTAAATGTGAGTGTGATGGGTTAGTATGGGAGGTGGGTTGGAAGATTGCGTTGGGAATTAGTCAGTGGCCTTTGAGCACAGACCTGAAGCAGGTGGGGCCCGAGCTCTGAGGCTGTTGGGGAAAATGAGTGTTGTTTCGTGGAAGAGTCAGCCCTGGGGTGGATGTGGGTTGGCCTTGTTTGACTAGCAGCAAGGAGTCATTCTGGCTGGAGGATGTGTGAGCAGGTCAGAAGAAGGTCTGAGAGCAGAGGCTGACAGAGCTCGGGGCGGAGGGGCGTGAAGGCCATTCTGCATCTTCTCTGCCATTTCCAACCTTGTTGGGCCTGTGTTCTGCTTTGGCCAATGAAATGCAAGAGGAACTGATGTGCGTCCTTTTCCTTCACGGACACTTTAAGTGCTAGCGTTTCTTGGAGTTCCCTGGTGGCCTAGTGGGATAAGATGCTGGTGCTGTTACTGCTGTGGCTCTGGTTACAGCTGTGGGGCGAGTTGGATCCCTGGCAGGGAACTTCCTCATGCCGCAGGTGCCCGCCCCCAACACCAACCCAAAGCGCCTGCTTTTCTCTCTTCCTCTGCCACAATGAGGCCACTTTGAAAAACTGAGGTCTGGTGTGAAGATGATGGGGAACCAAATAGCAGGCCACCTGGTGGGTTTCGAGTGTGCATGAGAAATAAACTTTGAAAGGGCTCTTTTTCCAGCAGCCTGTTTCTGGATTGCAGCTTGTCTTGTGTAGCATTTGTGGGACACTTTATGTAATATTTCTTGTAGTTAAATTGGCCATAGCAAAAAACCAAGTGGGGAGAAACCCCTGGAATAGCTGACATCTCTGCTCCCCACTCGCCTGCTTTTCTGCAGCCAAGCCTTGGAGGGATCAAGCCTCCGTTACAGCGATTGCTGCCTAATTTGTCTCCCTGCCAGGCTATTCCCTGAACAGATGCTAAAGTAATGTTTCAACATGCAGATTTAATAATGTATCTTCCCTATTTAAAGTCCTTCCGTGGAAAGGTATGAAAGTGTATGGAGCGTCTCAAAGACTGAGCATCAAAACTATGGAAAGGGAATTCTTCATGATGCTATGTGATTGCTTCTGGGTAGTGGGATTGTGGGTGATTTCCAATTTCCTTTTTTTTTTTTTTTGCTATTTTTCCATATTAAGAATGTTTAGGAAGTTCCCGTTGTGGCTCACAGGACACGTGTGGTTACGAACCCAGCTAGTATACATGAGGACACACATTCGATCCCTGGCCTCGCTCAGTGCATTAAGGATCCAGCTTTGCCGTGAGTTGTGGTGTAGGTTGCAGGCGAGGCTCAGATCCTACGCCTGTGGCTGTGGTGTAGGTCTGCAGCTATAGCTCCAATTCGACCCCTAGCCTGGGAACCTCCATGTGCTGCAAGTGTGGCCATGAAAAGCAAAAAAAAAAAAAAAAAAAAAAAAAGTTAAAGCCACATAGTCCAGAAAAGAAAAAGAAAAAGCGTCCTTTACTGGCTCCCTATTTCCGGATGTGGCAGAATAAGATGGCCAAGGAGCTTTGATGCCCTTTCCACTGAGAGATGGTGTTCAACCCCTTCCCTTTGGATACGGGCCGGCTGAAGTCAAGAGAAGGTGGCAGGAATGATGTTCTGGGGTTTCCGGGGCAATTCATTACAAAGCTACTCAAGGAGTTCCCTCATGGCTCAGCAGGTTAAGGATCCAGCGTTGTCACTGTGCTGCTGTAGTGCGGATTTGATCCCATGACTGGAAACTTCCACGTTCTTCAGTTGAGGCCAAAGGAAAAAAAAAAAGGCAATGCAGATTTTGCCTGGCACTGTCAGGATACTCTCTCTAGGAACTCTGGGCCATCGTGGAGGAAGTCTGGCGTCTTGAGACATCCATACTGCGAGCACTCCAGGCCAGCCCCGGCTCACCACGGCTAAGGACCTTAAGGCCAGCCCATCCTCCAGCTGAAGGCCACCCGGCCATCTCAGTGGAGACCCCACGGGGCCAAAGACTCATCCAACTGAGTTCTGCCAAAATTCCTGATCCACCAAATCACGATCTATAATACAGTGATTGTTGTTGAGAAGTGTTGGCTTAATTTGTTAGGTGGCAATAGATGACTGGAATTCCGGGAGACAAAGAAAGGCTGGTCAGCAGGAGCAAGGTCCTCCCAGATCTGGCCTCCACCTTTATTTCCCCTTGTTTCTCCCTCTTCCTCTCCTACTGTGCTCTTTGGGAATCTCAGACTTCTTACAGGCTCTTTTTTTTTTTTTTTTGCCTAACACCAGAAAATTGGGTTTATATTATTTTATTTTTTGCTTTCCAGGGCTGCATCCAGGGTATATGGAGGTTATAAATCCAGGTTATATATCCAGGCACGTAATTTCAAAGCTGGATGGTAGAAAAATACAGAAGAGCAAGGGGATGCTGGGGTCGGAACTCAGACAACATCAAGGGGATTGGAGGATAAGATGGATCAGTAAGAGAGCAGCTGCAAAGCCAAACCGCCAAACTCAGGCGGAAGGGATGTCATAGAGGCAGGAGACAGGGAAAGGAGAGGGGTCAGCAGATAAGACCGATGCAGCAAGAAGGCACGAGAAAACATTCAGAAATGGGGTAGCAATTTCTATCCTGGGATCCAAATCTCAGAGCAAGCAGGGCTGGGAGAGCAAGCCAGGACTCAATCCAAAATGGCAGCCTTAGGACCTACTCATTAAGGCTCACCAACCACCATTATTAAGATGATAGACTCTTTATCTCAAAGCGGATTAACTCTGAGATAGGATGCTCAGCTTGGGAGCTGAAAATTTTTTCATGCTTTTTCTTTTTTCTTTTCTTTTCTTGGTGTGTTGGTCCTCCACAGTTGAGACGGCCACCGCACTAGAGCGAGGAGTTGTTAAGTGATGGCCACTGATTAGAGCCGCTGCTCTGGGCTGCCACCTTCAGACATGGCGGGATCAGGGTTGATCGCAGTGCAGCCAGCCAGCCAGCCTGGACTCTCCACACAGCTGTGACTTTTGACTTGGACTGGGTAACTGTAGTTGCCTTCCCATGGTTTTCTTTCTTCCTTGACATGAAGACTGCACGTTAACGAACAGGTCATTTTCTCATTATGCAAACAGGACCCTACAGAGTTCTCTACTGTTAGGTTCCAGGAAAGGATCAGGGACTTAGATCAGTCTGTGTTCTTGTATGGAGGCAAAGAAAGAAACCCCAGATGACATAAGTCGAAAAGGAATTTATTGAACGCATATGGGGTAACTCATAGGACTTCTGGGAAGGCACGAGGACCAGGCTCCGGGAATGCGCCAGCTGGGGCAACGTTCAAAATCGCAGTGAGGAAGTGGCTGGGGAAGAACACCATTCAGGATTCACTCCACGCGAGGTGAGTAGAAGGGCGATTAATAGGAACACTTAACAGACTCACAGATTTTGAAAAACTTCTGGTTACCAAAGGGGACAGGTGCAGGGAGTGGACTGGGGGTTTGGGATGGAAATGTTCTAAAATTAAACTGTGATGATGGTTGTACAATTATAAATATAATAAAATTCATTGAATTATTTTTTAAAAACTCCCCCTCCCTAAAAAAAGAAACAATGCAACCTTGACATTCTGTGTATTTTCCCCATGCCTTTTGATACCAGTTTCAAATGAATTTTAAGCTGCACGAAAGCGTCATGATTATTTATTCTCTAATCTCTTGCTGGCTGGTCATGCAAATGCGTCTCTGTGGAGAAACAGCTCTGGGCAGCATGTCCCCCGATGGCAGGTCAGAGTGTCAGCTTGGTTCCCAAGGTCCTGCCTCTGCTGGAATTGCCCTGACTCTTCATTTCTTATCCCATCTCTTTGTAGCATCTGTCTCCTCCTTAGCACACCTGCTCCCTCCTTGGCTTCTGGACCCTCATTCTCCCTCGGTTTGCCCCCTGCTTTCTCACATCCCTTCTGGGTTCCCTCCTTGCTTTCGACCCTCCTCATACTGACTTTCTTCTCTTTTCTTCTCTCTCAGCACCCTGTGCCAGGAGGGATTTCATGCACTCCCATGGCTTTGTCATTAATAAGCTGATGACTTCAAAGCCCTGAGCTCTCTCTTGAACTTCCAACCAGCAAGCGACTGACAGCCTCTCGTGGATGACTCACGGCCCCTCAAACTCAACATATTCCAGACTTAACCAGCCCCAGCCCATCCACCCTCGCTGCTCCTCCCATGTTCTCTGACTCAGTGAAAGGCAGCAGCATTGATTCACTGTCTGACACAGAAGACTAGGGGTCATCCTTGAGTCTCCCCTCCTCCTTTTTTTTTTTTTTTGTCTTTTTGCCTTTATGTAGAGCCACACCCACGGCATATGGAGGTTCCCAGGCTAGGGGTCTAACAGGAGCTGTAGCTGCCGGCCTTCGCCACAGCCACAGCAACGCGGGATCTGAGCCGCGTCTGCAACCTACACCACAGCTCACGGCAACGCCGGATCCTTAACCCACTGAGCAAGGCCAGGGATCGAACCCGCAACCTCATGGTTCTTAGTCGGATTCGTTAACCACTGAGC
>PVHT021183560.1:4888962-4910760 GCA_004024745.2 Catagonus wagneri | reverse complement strand
CTTCTTGTCACCACTGTGGCCTTCCGACTCGAGTAGGATGAAGGATCGGTCTCTCTTCATTTTGTGGCCATGACTGTGGCATAAGTGAAGGGCACTTTTCCTGTCCTTCTTCTCGAAAAATATGCGGTACCTGTTAACCCCTCCAGCTCAGTGCAGACGTGATGCCAAACGACTTAACTACTTGAGAGGTTCCCAGGAGGTTGGTCTTTTCCTCAGAGGAAGGAAAGCTAATACTCCCTACGAATGATCCCAAGGAAGTGTTCCTGGCTGGTCTGAGGGTCTGCGGTCTGAATCAGCAAGTTTCTCAAAGTGTTACCCATATTTCCTCGCATGTAATCCTTCTGAGGCTGAATTTTATCACAACCGAATTTTCAAAAGAAGGAATCTGAGTGTGTTTTGATGAATAGAGACAATGCAGTGTACGTTTTAAAGCAGTGCAATAATCGGGTGGCGAGGGAAGCTAAATTGTTAGGTTCTTAAAACTAAGAACAAGTACAGAATTAATGTAGGTATATTCGATTAAAAATATTAAGGCCGTAAATTGTGGATATTCAGGAGTTCACACGGAGACGGCACACATCCTGGGATATTTTCGGTTAATATGTGATCTTATTTCCAGTGTCTTCTCTTCGGTCTTTTTAATACGTTGCTGCAAAAAAAAAAAAAAAAAAAAAAAAACCATTTCACCTCTTAGACCCAGATCTCTCATTTCTACCACAGACTTGATCTTTGAGTGATTGCTCTGATTAGATGAATACACGTATTGATATTCCTGAAACATGCCTGAATGTTTTGAAGCATAAAAAGATCTGATTTATCGTTGTTGGGGGCTTTCAGTATTTTTTCAAATGCAGAAAATTCTGTTGAAGAGGATTCTCAGTCTGTATGGTTGTCTGACCGGTAAAAGTGGCTGGTATAAATCTATCCTAGAGTCACTGAACATTTTTGTGTTTTGGAGTGTTCGTTTCTGAAGTATCATGATTCTTTTTCTGAGACCTGTAATTTATGTGCTTGTCAGGGAGCTACAAACTTTCTCATGGTCTGTTAATTAGTCTACTGTTATTGACCTTTATCACGAAAGTTGTCAAAACAAAATGAGTAACAGCTTAGCACTTTTAACTCTTTACTGTGGTGTTTCTTTCTCCTTTTAAACACACAGTTTCATCTCAGTGGTTTTGTGTGCATTGTATTTGGAAAAGACTGATTAGTGTTGAATTCAGTTGCAGAGTGGAGGGGATCTGCCTTTTCTTCTAATCTTAGTTCCTTGATAATTAGGAGTTGGAAGGAAAACAGTGTCATGATTCTGTGGTTATAACTTTTAATTCCAGGGTAAGGATAGCTGCCCATTTTAATCCTGATTAATTACTTTGTATCAAGGTTGTTTGAACCTTCTAAAATTCTCTAAATGCAATTTATCTATTGAATCTTCATGTGAGTTTAAGACTTAACATGTTTTAACATTTTCCTCTCCAGACGAAGAAAAATGTTTTAATATTTTCTAGTCCAAATCTTTTACAGTTTACTTGGCATTTGTGTGTGTGTGTGTGTTTTCTAGTAAGGATTTTCCCTCTTACTAGTAAGTGTGTTATCTGGGGTTGGAATCTGGTAAAAAGAGTCTGGAATGAAAGATTGTTTTTAAGATTCATCTGGGGTTTCTTTTGTGTTCAAAGATTTTTTGATGACGTTGGTGGTAGTTGGCTAATCAGAGCCTTTGCACCAGTGGTTTGCTGCGTGATATTAGGACACTCCCCTGGGATATGGGTTTACGTATAGGGCATGTCCGATGTTCTTCATGTGCTCACTTGCTTTCACTTAGAGCTGCCTTGTGTGCCCTTGTAATTCTCTGTCCTGTTTACCATTTACACACTTCCCACGTCATCATGATTTCTTTTGCAGGAGGAGAACTGAATGAAATTCCCTTAAGGGCTTGACTCCTCAGCACCCCTCCTCTGCAGGCGATGGTGGCTCGGACTTCCTCCTGGGAGCTGAGCTTAATGCCTTTTGCTGTTGCTGCTTGCAGAGCCAAGATCCTGTGTAGCAGGACCTAAATGAAACACTTCTTTGAGAAATATGCTATTTCTCTACGTATTTTACTCCCTAGCTCTCACCTCCCTGTTTAAAAACAAACAAACAAAAACTACCTAGGAAAAAAAATCGTCATGAATCAGCTGCCTAGTGAATTTGTTAAGTCGAAGGCCAAACTGGGGTTTGCTCTTTATAAAGGGTTTTCACAAGCATCTGTGTGCTTTTCCTGTAGAGAACCATGGCGTCTGGCAGCACCACCAGTGAGGAGGAGCGCAGCCTCCGGGAATGTGAGCTGTACGTCCAGAAGCACAACATTCAGGCCCTGCTCAAGGATTCTATCGTGCAGTTGTGCACTGCGCGGCCTGAGAGACCCATGGCATTCCTCAGGGAATACTTTGAGAGGTTGGAGAAGGTAAAAATAAATGGGGGGAAGAGGAGGAGCTGACCCTGACAGTTGTTAAATGTAGTGCTGTAGAGTGTCATTGGTTTGTATCTTTTGGAAGAAAAGATATTCTGACCACATAATAATTTATAATGATAATCTAAAATAGAACTTTAGAAAAGAAATGCAGTTAATATGTGTTAGTAATTTTTAACTTTGTAATAGAATTTATCGAAACACATCTAGAGTTTCCTACATAGTTCCTTGTAACTGTTTTAATTAATACATAAAATTGAATAAAATAACCCGATACATTGATCAGAAGTAGTACAGCAGTTGTATAAAAAGTGAGAAATTCTACAGTACTTGAAAGTATTTGATGCTTTTTTTCTTCAACAAAGCAAGTAAACGTAAAAGCTTTAGCCCACCTTTTGAAATCACTATAGTGGAACATTTGAGTCTAGTTTGTGACCGACATATCAGAAACTCTGGTTTGGTGATGTGTGTTTTACTTAATATGTTTCAGCTGAATCGACTAGATTCAGAGAGCAGACATGTCAAGATGGATGATTGTCAAAGTTGCACTTTGTTTACAGTTTTGATCTGGACTTGTTTCCTCTTAAGGAAAAAAAATTAGTTCAGTTTTTAGTCTTTGTTGTTCATCCTCATTGCATGTATGTCAGTGGGACCTGTGCATGTATAGTGTGTGCTTTTCTAAGCAAAATGATCATTTTTCAATGCGAGTACTTCAGTTCACTTCCCTCAAAAAATGATGAATGAGAAAGTTTGGATTGTTAAATGTTTTCAGTAGTTTGATTTACCTTTGAAATTCAGTGATAAACTTACAGATCTTCTTATGTGTATTTAAGTTTTGATGTGATTCATAATGACTATGAACCAGTTGAGAGGCTTTTTTTAGGTAGGTGATTATTAATTATCCACTTGTATTGAGGAAATATTTGTAATATGCCCTGTTGGTTTGGACAGTTTCTCAATCAGCATAATTTGTTAGGAAAATAATCTGTTTTACTAATGTTTAAAAATGTTTGAACAGCTCTGATCAGGCATTTTCTACTTTTTTCTTGAAAAGCTGTTAAAATTGGTGTCTAGTGTCATGATTAGAATAATTGAAAATGACAAAAACTAACCAGTCCTTGTGAATGTACCCTTGCTGTCTTGAAGTTATGGTAGAAAGTCTGTTTTTTTCGTATTTAAGCAGTTTCCTATAGTGAAACACCACAGACCCAGGCTGCTTTGGACCTTCCCTGTCTTAAAGTAAAGTGGGTTCCTGGAGATCTAGCTCTGAAATGGGTCACTGTAAGGTGAGCCCTCTTTGGACATCAGTAGAAACCGTCCAGTGAGGGGATGAAGTTGGTGAGACATTAGGTGTGTGTCTTTTTATAGGAAGTGTTGAGTGTGTGGTGCTCATTGCAGAGCTGTATTTTCATAGCCCCATTTAAGCACTAAGCAAGGAGAAAACAAGCACTGGTCATTAGTTTCTTTGCACACGGTTTTTTTAGATTTAATGTGTGTTGGCTTCTTTACCTCTTAATGAATCATAGCTTAACACATTTTTTTCTGTAATTCAAGGATCTTTGTTCACTTGCATACATTTTTTAGCCAGCATTGAATGTAGTTCTCTGGACTTTCAAGTAACTAGGTTTTTAACTCTGCAACAGGTCATTGTTCTGGACATTAGGTGTTAGGTTGTATATCTGAAAATATAGTCACACTCTTGTCACCTTCTTCCCAACGTTAACGAGGGGTCATGTTTCTGGTACCCTCAACTGCTTAATAAGAAATGTATCAAAAACTCACAGTTGGTTCACCGAAAGCTTCTACATTTACTGTAGACTGTTAATTGTAATTTGAACCCTCTTATATTTATTAGAACCTTGCCTGTCCAATAGATCAGGAGTATTTTAATAACTCTAACCATGGAGTGTCTCTTATGTGCCAGGTACTGTTTGAGCACCTTACATTCTTATGTACGCACATACATAGTCATTATTTCAAAGGTGTGAGGCTGGTGATTATCACTGTTTTACAGAGGTAGTAGGTAAACTAAGAGAAATCAGATAACTTGGCTGTGATCGTACAGGGTACTAGCTTTTTTTGCAGCACCATACGACCCCCAAATTTCAGTGGTTTACTACAAAAGTCTTAATTTCTTGGTCGTATGCAGCTTTTCTGGGCTCAGGGCATCTTCTCTTCACTCTGCTTATTTTGTTCTGGGATTGAGTGGAAGGAGCGGCTTCTTCATAAAGTATATTGTTCTCAAGTCAGAGGGGCCAGGACCAAACCTCACAAGTGGACATGGTGTGGAAGAACGTATGTTCCGTGGCCAGAAGAACAAGCCACATACCAAGCCCCAAGGCAGGGGGTTGGAACGTTTACTTCACTGCAAGGAAAAATGGAATGGCAGGGAGGGAACAAATAGTAATTACTGAAAACATGTTAAGTAAGTTAGTGGGAACAGAATCTGAACCTAAAACTGTAGAACCTAATGACAGTCAGTGCATTGGGAGGGGTTCTTTTGTTTTTGTTTTAATGAGTGAGAGAACTGAGGCAGGAGGAGACTGACCAAAGAATGAAAACAGCAAGAAAAAGGATATAAAAATATGTCATGATACGCAATCGAAATTGATGATCTCAGTAATGGCTCTGAGTCATCAGGATTAGGTTATGTGTGATTGCTTTTAAAGACAAAAATCCATGAAACTGTTAAAATGCTTTCGGTACTTCAAAATCATCTTAAAAATTCATTTAGGTAGGAGATAGTTCCAAATGAGCTGTTGCTTGTGAAATTTTTATGAAATATCAGTGACAAGTTTGGGGATAGAATTTGCGTTTAAATTACACTAT
Source organism: Catagonus wagneri (assembly GCA_004024745.2). Classification (NCBI taxonomy): domain Eukaryota; kingdom Metazoa; phylum Chordata; class Mammalia; order Artiodactyla; family Tayassuidae; genus Catagonus; species Catagonus wagneri. The sequence goes on along the minus strand of PVHT021183560.1, from coordinate 4,905,488 downwards.
TGAACTTTAAGCTTTGAGACCTGAGTTTTAAAGTTCTCTGTTAATATGGAATGGGAAAACATTACCTGAATTACCAGAATGAAAATGAAGTGAGTTTTGTTTAAAAAAATTTTTTTTTAAATAAATTGGTTACATATTTGTGCATGTTTCAAAATGCTGCAGGTACAAAAAGAGTACAGTAGTAAAAGGTCCTTTTCTTAATTCCATTGTCTTCCCAGCATGCAGCCAGTGTTCCATGGATAATATATGGGCATTTACAAATTCATCTCCGTCATAGTCTTATCCAGCATGTGCATGGTATTCCATTGTATGGATATACTGCAGTTTATTTAATCACTGTATTGATGACCGTTTTGGTTGTTTTGGAAACAATGATCTAATGAATAACTTAGTATACCTGACATGTCATGTATCTGCATATTTTAGAAAAAATTCCTGGTAGTAGAATTACTAGATGATTTGGTCAACAGGTAAGTACATTTGTAACTTAGTATGCAAATATATTGAAGATATTTTTGTTACAAGCTTTTCTCACTGTGTTTTTAAATGAAAATTAGAAAATCTGTAGATATGAGAAAAATTAAGACAACTCCTACCCCCCCCAAAAAAAATAAAAAACAGGTATGAGTCTACTAATAGAAATAAACCCTATTAATACCTTGATGGTTATCATTCTAGACTATTCTTGCTGCATTTATTCTTTTATGTCTTGATGCCAAATGCAGAGCTGAGTACAATGCAGGAGGAAGAGTCCACGTCTCCTTATTTTCTTTTTTATAAAAGAAATGTTCAGAAAAAAATTGGTAAATGCTGAGTTCATTTAGCGTTTGAAAGATGGTTTAGAAAAATAGTGGAGTGTGAGTCAGATGAGTGAGAAAGTAATAGATAACCATTCTTGGCTTTTTTCGTGCTGGTTTTATGTCAGGCATAACTCATTTTTTACTGCAGCCTTGAGAGGAATATCTTTTTAAGGCCCTAGATCTGAAAAATAAGAATATTAAATAGTTCCGATTGGTTTAATAAGAAGTTTTTTTTGAAGCAGGTAAACTTTTTTTCATTTGTTTTAACTTCAGATGTCAACCCTGACAATAAAGAATCCTTCTAGCTTTTTAAGAAGTATTGTTGTATCTGATCTTAGTTATTTACCATTCTTTGTTACCATCACATTTCGTTATTGATTTGTATCTGAGACTCCAGCTAGAATATATATGTGTTCTACGGACTCAGGATTCTCACCTATTGGTTTTTATATTCCCCTGGCCTTGTGTAGACTTGGCATGGAAGATCCAGAAGATACATAGCGAATTAATGGAATAACCTATAATCTAGACATTTGTATGCTACTTTGCTGTGCCTGAGTGGTTATTCCTAAGTGACATTCTTGGGTGGGATGGGACAGGGGTCTCACGCTAATTTCCCAGGATTTCGTTTTGTAGTTTATTACTATTGAGTGAATTACAAATCATTATTAATATGTTATTAAAAAGAGTATATAGTTTTTATTTGCATGTTATGTGCCCTTGTAGCAATGGCTTTGTTTATTAATAAATGTAGGTGGCGTCTGTTATATCAGCTGAGAAATAGTATAGTCCTTTCAGAACAGCTGTAGCAATGCTGGATCCTTAACGCACTGTACCTCAGTGGGAGCTTGCCAGAGTATTTCTTTTCATACTCAAGTCTCCGTTTTTTTCCCATTCGTAATTGGCCTTTCCCCTTTAACTTTTATGCCGGTGTAGAAGGAAAAGATTTGAAGCAACTGAGAAGACTGTCTTTGGAATATGAGAATACCAGCTTTATATGCTAAAGGGTCTCATTTTATAAACTGATGATTTTTTTCAGGAGGAGGCAAAACAGATCCAGAATCTGCAGAAAGCAAGTGTCCGTGCAGACTCGAGGGAGGATGAAATCTCTCCTCCTCCACCCAACCCAGTGGTAAAGGGCCGGAGGCGACGAGGTGCTATCAGTGCTGAGGTCTATACGGAGGAAGATGCTGCATCCTATGTTAGAAAGGTAGTTTGATAGCTAAACATTGAGGAAATATTTTGGGGACCCACGTGGTAGTCCTCTTGTTTCCTTTGATGAATGCATACACTATTTCAAATAGTGAAACACAGATGAGGCCGTGTGTAGTTCCTGGGCCCTGGGAACAGCTTTCTATAATAACATGCCATCCTAAGAAACAACTTAATGGTAATTATAAAACAGCGAATAATTGCATTTGGGGGATTTTCTTTTCCATGTTGTTTTGTAGTAGAAGAGCAGGCAGCACTCCTTTTTTCTCTTGAATCATGGTGTTATTTTTCTGACATCCTGTAAGTTATGTTATGGCTTTTAACCTTTTAGCTTCTAAGTGTCATTCATCTCAGTTCGCTCTTCCTTAGAGCCAGTCTCCTGTTTTGAGTTGTGCTATTGGCCTGAAGGGGAAGAGAATTGTGTTGGCAAAAGGTTGTAAAACTAATAATATGTGGTCATAGTTTAAAAAATGATTGACATAAAATGCTTACTTTTGCCTCAATAATGACCTTGGGCAAGGAGTTTCCGGCTTGTTTCTTTAGTTGTTGACTAGGAACCAAGTCAGGCCTGGTTGTAGGCAAAGGGGATTATTTAGTCAATATTTGTTGGGTACTTTGGATCAAAGAAAGTGTAAGAATATTGTGTTGAAAATATTTTAACTCAAAGCAGTCTTGTTTAAATGCCATAAGGTAGCTTGACATTTAATTGAAATGTGGGTTGCAGATATGAAGTGGTTTTGGTTTATGGAATTATCATTTTACTTTCTATTCTTTCTTAGGTTATACCAAAAGATTATAAGACAATGGCTGCTTTAGCTAAAGCCATCGAAAAGAATGTACTGTTTTCACATCTTGATGATAATGAGAGAAGGTAGGTACAGGTTCTTTGTTTTTCCAGTACAGCCGCAATCCCACACTAGTCTTATGTTGCAAGTTTTAAGGCTCCTAATAATCATTCACTTGATGACTGAAAATCTGGGAGCTTTGCTTTTTAGGGTTGCACTCAAGGCATATGGAAGTTGCCAGGCTAGGGGTTGAATTGGAGCTGCAGCTGCCAGCCTACGACACAGCCACAGCAACACAGGATCTGAGCTGTGTCTGTGACCTACACCACAGCTCGAAGCAATGCCAGATCCTTAACCCACTGAGCAAGACCAGGGAGCGAACCCACATCTTCATGGGTACTAGTTGGGTTCGTTTCCACTGAGCCACAAAGGGAACTCCGTGGGAGCTTTAATTCTAAGGTTAATATTTGAAATCCATAGAAGAGGCACATGAAATATAACACGAGGCCTTCTGCCCTTGCAGTGATATTTTTGATGCCATGTTTCCGGTTTCCTTTATTGCTGGAGAGACTGTAATTCAGCAAGGTAAGCATTGTTGCTCTTAATGGCGTGCAGTGTTATTATTGAAGTTTGTTTTTCCTCTTTAAGGCCACCGTTTTCCTTTTGTTATTCTATTGGATTTTTCTATTTATCTTTTTAATTAAAATCTTCTGAGCTAAAAGGCACACTATGCTTAAGGGACTATTTCCCTAAAATCTGATACAGTTTTGTTTATAGTAACTATTCATGCATTTTTACTTTGTATGGAATTCCAGAACCACACATATTGCATTTTTTTTTTTTTTTTGTCTTTTCAGGGCCACACTCGCGGCATATGGAGGTTCCCAGGATAGGGGTCTAATTGCCACAGCCACAGCAATGCCAGATCCGAGCCACGTCTACGACATACATCACAGCTCATGGCAACGTCGGATCCTCAACCCACTGAGCGAGGCCATGGATTGACCTGCAACCTCATGGTTCCTAGTCGAATTCATTTCCGCTGCACCATGACTGGAACTCCCATATGTCCTTTATGTTAATTATTAACCACTTAGAAAGTAAAATAAAGTAGGAAACATTCATCATCATTTTAGCCCATCTCTTTATAAAGTTCTATACCTTCTACTGATTCTTACCTTTTTGTCCACCTGTATGAACATGGATCTCATATTTTGGGTGTCCCCTCTTTTTTCCTTTTTACTGTTGATGTTTTCAAGGGTTTTGATAATCCATATATTTCTTGTTTAGTGACAATTTGATATTTTGTTATTTACTATTTTAGTTGTTTTCTTGTCTTATTCTAGATGACGTAGGAGTTAATAGCTTTGTACACACGAGTGGTTTGCTTTTTTAAAGTTATTTTTCAGAGGCGTTCTTCACCATGAGATTATTAAAAACTTGGTCATTTTTATGACTTAAAATATATTGCTGGACTTTTTAAAGATTGTGTTGTGTTAATTGGTAGTATACTCCTTCTCGTAGTGCCTCAGTAAAATAAATTCGTTATTTTATATTAACTCGATGGTTTTGATTTGTACTTCTTTCTTTGATAATGTACTTCTTTTTTACTGTCCTCACTTTTAGGTGATGAAGGGGATAACTTCTATGTGATTGATCAAGGAGAGATGGATGTAAGATTTAATAGTAGTAAAAATGTGTTGTTAATCTTAAAAATCAACTTATTTATTGCTTCTAAGAGTTTTTGAAGGGCTTTTACACCCTTATATCCTTTGCCAAATAATTTAATGACACAGAAACTTTCTAAAGGTAATTTCTTTAGCTAGATAAGCAGTTCAGAACTTGTGCTAAATTAGTGGTTAAGGCACATGTGCATGGAATGGAGTCAGACAAGCTTAAGGGAGAGTCTGTACTGGCCATTAGCTGGGAGACTTGGTATGTCTTTTTTGATTCTGTAAATCTTGTCTCACCCGTAAGATTATTAGAAAACTCAGTGGCTTCTGCAAGTAAAATGCTTAGCACAGTGCCTGGCACAGTGTTCTGTAAATATATAAGGTTATTATTAATGCTTAGTTCATTCTTTTGCCTTGGTTGTATGTTTTTCTCATCAGATGATTAAGCCAGGTACAGAGACACTCTGAACTTATTTAACTCATTGTCAGAAGTCAGCTATTTTGCTCTGTGTAGCAAAAACGTAACTATTCTAATTTTTAAAACAAAGTTAGGATTTTGACATCTTTAAAAGGTTTGTAGGTTTTTAATACTTAGGGGTTTGTGTATGTAAAAAAAAACAAACCCAGTGTATTTGTATTTTAGGTCTACGTCAACAATGAGTGGGCAACCAGTGTTGGGGAAGGAGGGAGCTTTGGAGAACTTGCTCTGATTTATGGAACACCTAGAGCAGCCACTGTCAAGGCAAAGACAAATGTGAAATTGTGGGGTATTGACCGAGACAGCTACAGAAGAATCCTTATGGTAAGACACCATGGTTTGGGGAGTGTGACTTCCAATCCAGTCTATGTAACTAATGTTTAAATAATACTTGGAGTTCCTGTTGTGACTTAGTGGCATCGAAGCTGACTAGTACCATGAGGATATGGGTTCGATCCCTGGCCCAGCTCAGTCGGTTAAGGATCCGGCCTTTCTGTGAGCTGTGGTGTAGGTCCCGGGCACGGCTTGGATCTGGCATTGCTGTGGCTGTGGTATAGGCCTGCAGCTCCCATTCAGTCCCTAGCTTGGGAACTTCTATATGCCACAGGTGTGGCCCTAAAAGAAAAATAAGTAATAATACCACCACATTAAAATGAGAATATTTTTCACTTTTAGTGATTGCATGCTTTACATTAAGCCCAGCTTGGCATTATTCACTGTACCATTTGAGACAGTGATCTTTTAGAACAAAACTGGCCAGAAATAACATGGAAAACAAATATGGTGGTCAGCTTATGTTTGGAAACCTCTCCTTATATCAATTGGTGTGACTTCACTCACCTAATCTTTACACATTACAGAGGGCCTTACAAGTGCTGCTTCTGAGTGTATAAAGTTATTTAAGGTCATTCAGAAGTGATCAGCTTCTGTAAACTGAAACGAGGTTATCAGTGATGCAAATTCATGCCCCCTAGCACTGTAAAGGACAAAAAAATAAATAAATAAAACCATTGGAACATTCTGGTGATAGAATTAGACTTTCTGAGAACTTTTTGTCAAATTTATGGAGTACCTTGCATGTTTAAGTCTCAGCTAATGGCATTAGTCATCATAAATGACTTTAAAATTTGTCTAGTACTTATATGGCTCTTTGGCAGTATGCAGTTGGATGTACTTAGAAAATTTTCTGTTTTGGGAGGGTGGAGATATTCCAATAGATATATAATAAGCAAATAATATGTAAAATATATTTATGTATTTATAAGTACATAAACTTATAAATTGCCAAGGCAATTTACTGTGTGAGGAATGTTGATTATAGAGGGACTGTATGTTTCCTCCTCTTCCTCCCAGGTAACAAACCTTGGAGCTAAGACATTTTGGTTTAGTTTGGGGTTATAGCACTGCTTTTTGGGGGGGGTAGGGGTGAGGGTGGGGGCTGTTGTTGATAGGGTAGTGGTTTTATTTCCTACCTTTTGTGGCGGATTGGGGTTGCGCAAAAGTATCCTGGGTTGGAAATATATTCAGCTGTAGTTATATATATTAGTTGTTTTTTTGGGGGGGATACTGATTATTTGCTTGTTTTGACATTTCACCAATTAGTGAATTCTTTGGCCTTACACCTGGTGTTCGTTTTAGAAGCAAGTTACTAAGAGCTTTTTATTGAGCTGAATAAAACTGACCATCTTCAACATAAAGACAACAGTCATGTATCAAGAAGCAGCAAGCTTTGACTTTCTTTGTTGTTGCTAATTTACTTAAAATGGTATTTCTTATTCTACAGCAGTATGTGATTTACACTTTTAAAAGTTATGACTTTCTTAACTTTTTTCATTTATAGGGAAGCACGCTGAGAAAGCGGAAGATGTATGAGGAATTTCTTAGTAAAGTGTCTATTTTAGGTGAGTGTCGGAAGATTGCATGGAGAATTGTTAAACTGAAGTGTTAGTAATGCCTAAGGAGGATAAACTGTATTTCATAATGGTTACTCCAGTTAACAACTCTTTTTTTGTTGTCGTTAATAGTAATGAAAAACACATGGATTGAAGAGTTAAAGTTTGGCCAAGTTCGATGTAATTTTGAAGTGTGTTTAATTTGCTAGTATGTGACAAATCTCTTAGTTAGAAATAAGTGCTACACAGAAGGGCTGAGAGTGTCCTCCTCCTGACTGGACATTCATAGTTGTTCCCCCTGTGACTTCTGTCTTCTGCTCCTCCGTCAGTGAATTTATTGGTTCAGCAAAGTGAATATTTCCAAGAATTCATTTCCTCTGTAGAAAGATTAGGTGTCATTTGCTGGCTTTCTGTGATACAAATGCTAAAAGTTTGGGGAAATTTAAAGTAAAGCAGGGTAATTGGAGATAATTTCATGTGTTTCATTATGTGGACTTAGAGACATTATTATAAGCTGTTCTTCATGGAGGGGGTGATTGGCAATTTTTATAAGGGAATAGTCCTCTACCATTGCTTTGTTAAAGTGAATTGACTTTTTTGCCCTTGTTTGTCCTTTCTCTGAAATGGTTACATTTGCTTAGCATCTTGGGTATTAGTTGGCCTTTGGGGAAGAGTTCTTTTCTAGTTATTCTTGTTGGCTTTGTAAATAAATTCAACTGAGGATTTAAATAGGGGTTATTTCGATGAATCTCTGGAACTATTACTATTAGGTCCTGTAATGATATTTAGATGGATGGCAGTCTTTAGAAATACTTAATGATTACGTGCTTTTTGTTTCTTTACCATTGGATGTAGTTGGTGTAAATTAACCTGGCCACTGGGCTCCTGGAGGAAGGCTCTGAGGGTTATCTGTAAGTAATAGGAAGATCTTGTTGAGACTAGAGGTAGTTGAAGACAGGTGCCATGTTTAATCTGAGTCACTCCTAGAGTATTAATTGGGCATGGCTATTTGGTTGACGATACTTTTTGTTTTGAAATTTTTAGCATTACCAAATAATGTAGAGAAATTCCTTTGATTTCGTGCCTTTTAGAATCTCTGGACAAGTGGGAACGTCTTACTGTTGCTGATGCGTTGGAACCAGTCCAGTTTGAAGATGGACAGAAGATTGTGGTGCAGGGAGAACCAGGCGATGAGTTCTTCATTATTTTAGAGGTAAAGAATTCTTCATTACAGAGAAAAAAGGGAATAGTGATTATGATTTATAGCTCCAGTTTTTAAGATCACCTGACAGTTTTGTTTAAAAATCATCATTGACTTTGAAAGTGTATTGCTTGGTTTTCTGCCAAGCCACCACGTTTTAAATGAGTTTGAGTCAGAATTCTGACTATTCATGAAGTAGTAGCTAAATTCTGACCTACTCAAATTAATCCTTATACAAGCTGAACAAAACCCAACCATTTAGCATAGCAAGTTACTGTACCATTCTTAAAATCATGCATTTGGGCTATTTGACAAACAAGGATCAAAGGCCAGTATTTAAATTCTAAAGGTTACTATGTTTTATATCTTCACAGTCCATGGAAATGCATAGCAGGTACTCTTGCCAACCAAAGAGACAAGGCAGACTTTGTATGAATGTGGCTCAGTAGAAGCTAATTGCTGTTATTTCAACCAGGGCTCAAAGAACTCTTTCGGTAAAAGGCCAAATGGTAAATAATTTAGGCTTTTGTGAGCTGCAGTCACAGACTTAACTCTTCACCACTATCCATAGTGGGAAGGAGCCATAGACGATATGTAATGAACTGGTATGTTGTTATAAAATTTTACTTACTAAAAAAAGGCAGTGAGCTTGGATTTGGCCTCCTACAGTTTGCTAACCTGAGCTTGAACCCTTTAAGTCTCTCAGCATGATGAGAAGTACCCCCTGGCGGGGAGTGCTGGGTAAATAGGAGTCAAGCCCATTCAGTGACTCTTGAGTCATCTTTTATCACATGAACTCAGAGAATTTGATCCCCCCCCACACACAAAGTAGTTAAAATTGCATAGAATGTTTAAAATGGCACCGTGGATTTGAAAGTATTAATATGTTTTGCTTCTTGGTGGTTTTATATAGGGTTCAGCTGCTGTGCTACAGCGTCGTTCAGAAAATGAAGAGTTTGTTGAAGTGGGAAGATTGGGGCCTTCTGATTATTTTGGTATGTGGATTTCCTCACAGTAAACACATAATTTCTTTAAGTCACTTCTCAATGAGCTGTCTTAGTTTTTCATAATCTTTTTTCTTCTCCCGAATTTTGTTTTTTGTTTTAGTTTTTGGGCTCTCAGAGAAATAGTGTGAGATTTTTGACCTTTACTCAGTTAATAATTAACATATCGATTGTCTTGTATCAGTCAGTTTTCCTTTTTTTCCTTAAGTGCAGATATGCCCTGTACCAAGTTATTAAGAGAAATAAATACTTGTTTTTCCTTTTTCCTCAGAAGTACGCCTCTAGGAAAATGTTTTCCGTGGAAGTTAGTCTACTCTTAACCCTGTCCTTTTCCCTTCTCCAGGCGAAATCGCACTACTGATGAATCGTCCTCGTGCTGCCACTGTGGTTGCTCGTGGCCCGTTGAAGTGCGTTAAGCTGGACCGACCTAGATTTGAACGTGTTCTTGGCCCGTGCTCAGATATCCTCAAACGAAACATCCAGCAGTACAACAGTTTTGTGTCACTGTCTGTCTGAAATCTGCCTCCTGTGCCTCCCTCCTCTTTTGTCCCCAGTCCATGCTTCACTCATGCAGACTGCTTTCTGGTCCCTCTTTGCAGCACCACGTGGCCACTGGCATTGCAGCTTCTTGTCAGTTTATATTAAAAGTTGCTTTTATTGCACCGTTTTTATTTTAGAGCATTAACTGAGTGCTCATACACAGTTAAATAAATAGAAAGAATTCTATGGAGACTTTGCTGTTACTGCTTCTCTTTGTGCAGTGTTAGTATTCAACCTGGGCAGTGCGTGCCATGCTTCTTGGTCAGGGCAGATTCCTGTGCCAAGTGAATTACCATAGAGTAATGATGTAACAGTGCAAGATTTTTTTTTAAGTGACGTAATTTTCCTGTTATCATAAGCATATTTTAGACTGTGGCCATATATGCTGTGTTTCGTTATAGAATAAATGATTTCTCATTAAGCTCTGAGGATTAGGAAAAACAGAAAAATCTTAGTATCGTAGAAAGACATTTGCCTGTATTTGAACTAGTTTAAGGGTAGAAAAATGCCCATTTTTGCTAATGGTCAGATGGATATGATCTGTTCAGTTCTTTTTTCTTTTTAATAAGAACTTTTATTTATCAAGCTAATTTGCCCGATTTTGTTTATATTTTGTTATTAATGTTTCCTCACCTATCTAAAGTATGTTTAGGTGTGGCTTACCTATACCTGCTTTTTGAGTTTGACACCAAATCATAGGCTGCAAATCCTGGGCTGTGACTTAACTATACATCTGCCTCAGCTCATAAATTCTGATTAGACCTTCTTTTTTCCAGCTTTATCAGTGCCAAATACTGATCATCAGTTGTTGAATTGAGAAAAAGAATCTGAGGTCTATATTCTTGGTTGTTAAAAGTTTTTGGTTAATGTATATCCTTCCTTTGACTCCAGGATAATGATCTCTTGTGCTCCTTAAACACTGATTCCAGGAGACTGGATTTGCAGGGAACAGATGGAGGTGGTATTGCTAATGGGTAAAGTGGCAGCTGGACAGAGTTCAGTGTTGGGGACTTTACCCCACTAAATTTATTGGGGCATGAGATTTGGGAAGTTTTTTTTACTTTGGTTTAAGCTTTTGCCCTCCTTTTCACGTCAATGAGAATTGATAGTGGGTTTTGAGGTGGGGTAGGTTGTGTCTGTGTTTCATGGGTCTAAAAGGCCATCCAGCTGAAGAAGTTCTGCTTTCCTATCTAGCGTTTTGTTTCTCTGGCAAACATTTTTGTGTCCACTTGTGTTTTGAGTCTTAACTGTATTTCAGTATTTTCCAGCCTTATCAACCTTACGTGTTGTTACATTATTCCATGTGCACCAATGATACCTGTTTTATTTTTATTATTGTTATTTTTTTAAACAAAATTTCACAGTTTCATAATGTAGGCACTTTTATTTGCATTGTGATTTATAGCATATGTAGGGTTATATTTGGGAGTGACTGCAAGCATTTTTTCCATCTGTGTATAACTGGCTCTGATTATTAATCCTCTCTCCTTATCTTTTCCAGGTGATTTAAATTGGTCATGGTAGATTTTTTTTTTCATAGGTTTGAAGTTTTTAGGTTGTTAGTAAGTTTGGAGTATAAATCAGAGAAAGAGGTTTAATTTCCATTTTGATGTGGGATAGAAAGCCACCTTACTATAAAATTTTTATTTTTCAAAGTAGTCTTATTAAATGAGGATTTTCTGATCTGTATTTTGTGTTTAGCTGCCTTTTTATATTTAAAAGATTAAAAATAAAAATTATGTCCTTATTAGCTTAAAGCTTGATTTGATCTTTGTTTAAATGCCAAAACTGTACTTAACTGAACTACTTAGAATGCCATAAATTTGCACAGTTTCATATATGTATATAATCATGTTCATGTATATTTAGATACATATAATGCTTTCTAAATGATTTTTGCCCTTAATTCATTTGGCTTGCTGTTTACTCCCTTTTGTAGTTTTTAATCTAAGAAAATTTAAGTCTAAATTTAACAGTGATCACATTTAAAGCTTTATCTTTGTGCAATCTGAGTATATGTGAGAAATCACGATTGGCACCGTTTGTCTCAGTTGATATTCAGGGCTTTAGAAGTCATTATTTCTGGGCTTGGTAAATGAATTTCTGAGATCTACTTTAGAAAGTCTAGATGGCCAAAGGACCATTTTGTATTGTTTCCCGGTTACTAGTCTGATTATACTGTGTGTGCTAATATACTCTATTCTTTTTGTCATAGATTGTCTTAACGGTAGGTCAAGTAATAAAAAAGATTAAATAATTTAATTCTTTAATGAATCAGTTTTTCTTTCCTTTCTCCTTTCCTTCTCCTTTCTCTCTTCCCCGGAAACTCCTAATCTGGTGTGCAAGAGTGAAAATTCAGTGAATCGGGGGGTCAGTGTTTTGAAAGAGTAATATGTTTTCAGTGTTTTCCAATTCAGTTTGTCAGAGAATGAATCTAAAAAGCCTTACTTAAAGGGTAATTGAGATGTAGCAGATCTGTTTACTGAGCAGCGGAAAGAAAAGATTCAATCAAAAGCCAAAGATGTCCTTTTTATTGAAAGCAGACTGGTTCTCTGGCCCTGGAACCTTGCCAGCCTCAATGGGGAAGTATCACTTCTAGGTCAGCATACTGTTTGATTTAAATTTAATAGATACATTCATACCTTTAGATAAGCTTCTATATCTTGCATGTGTATAAAGTCATTTCTAATCCTCAGATTTCTGAGTCATGGGATGATTAAATTGAACTCATTAACATATTTGAATTAATTTCTTTATATCCTTCAGTGATGTTGGAGATAGCGTTGTGTTGTCTGGAACATGGCTGAAGATGTTCTGTTTGGGAACACATGCACTGTGTAAGACCAGATTCAGTAATCCTGCTCCTGGGACATTTTGCATCACAGAATGCAACTAAAGAAAATTTCCTGGGTTGACTATACTGGCTGTAGTTTAATTTTCCCTCTAAAACATTGGCTCATATGAAATCCTTTTTTTTTTTTGGTCTGTTTTTTGTTTTTCTTTTTGCTTTTTTTAGGGCCGCACCCATGGCATATGGAAGTTCCCAGGCTAGGGGTCAAGTTGGAGCTGTAGCCGCCAGCCTACACCACAGCCACAGCAATGCCAAATCCGAGCTGCATCTGCAACCTACACCACAGCTTCTGGCAACGTCAGATCCTTAACCCAGTGAGCGAGGCCAGGGATCCAACGTGTGTCCTTACGAATGCTAGTCAGGTTCGTTTCCGCTGAGCCACAATGGGAACTCCCGTGAACGCTTTTTGTATTTTTGTAAGTTCCTGGTGTATTTCTAGATGGGCTGAAACAGCTTGGAGAAGCACTGTCTAGATCCCCATTTAATATGGCCCCAAAGTAGCCATCAGAATAGTCATTAGTAAAGACTGCAGAGAGGAGAACATGAAAGGAAGAATCTTAAATTTCTCCCTTATGACCCTATGGAATTTTACATAAAAATCGGTATTATTGTACACATATAAAGTGAAAATTTGTGTACTGACATCAGTTCAGGGCTGTGACTTCATCCTACCCAAAACCGGAACCACTAATGAGTAGACTTTTTTTATTTTGTGAAAGTTCTACCAGTTTAGCCTTAGTAGCTTTGTGGTTTTCAAAGTCACCACTAGGTGGAGAGCTTATCATCTTTGTTAACCTCAAAATGAGTTAAAATTGACACTCATTATTCACGGATGCTGTATTTGCGAATTTTGCAAATTTGCCTACTTGCGAAAATTTATTTGTAACCCCCAAATCAGTACTCGCAATGTTTTCAGAGTCACTCCCGGACTTGAGCTGAGTGGCAAAGAAGCAGTCTGCCCTGCCGAGGTCAGACACAGCGACACCCTGCCTTCTAGTTCCAGCTCTCTTGCTGTGATCAGATGCCCTTTGGGGGGTCCTACCTAGTGCCGCCTTTTTGCGTTTTTATACTTTCTGTCAGTGATTTCTCTGTTTACAGCAGCCCCCAGGTAGAGTGCTGAAGTCCTGGCTAGAAGAGTTGCTGAGGGCAAGAAGCCTGTGATGTGTCTTTAGAGAAAATAAGTGGGGTAACTAGGTTCTTCCAGGCCAGAGTTACAGTGCCGTTGGCCTGTGTTAATGAAGCAGTGATAGATATTAAAGAAGGCGTCTTTAACACACTGTAACACATAAAACAAGCTTAGCTTATGTATTAGTTGGTTGACAAAAAATGGAACCAGATGCTCACAAGAACCTCAACCCTGTGTTTCTCTTAGGGGCAGATGGTTGCCTCTGCTACTTCAGTGTCTTTGCTGATTTAATCGACTGTAAAACTACCACAGATAACACAATCAACCATACTTTTTATAGTCTTCCAGCTCCGTTTGTCCTCCTGACTCTGGGGGAGGCTCAGTGGATCCCTCTCAACCCCTTTCTCCACCAGTTCTGGTTCTGTCCATTTCCCTTTTTAGTTTGCTGTCGGCAGTATTGACAGGAAGATGTGAATTTACACAGAGACAGAGTCTTTATGTCGTGGAAAGTTGAATAATGGTCCAAATGAATATGCTGGAAGAGCCTGATAGTTCTAAGACTGGAGTCTTGTTTTCTGAAATTTTTGACAAATGGTAGATTCTTAATTTTGGTATTAAGTGAGAAAATAATGGAATGTTTAGGTGAATAATAAGCCATCTCAGAACTGGACATACTGTGGTCCAAGTCCATTCTGTCACCCTCAGTGTGTGAAGTATGCCGACGTTTTTATTATTGTTCATTTGAAAGCTAGAAGTTGTCACAGAAGAGGCTGGGTTTGAGATGGAGCTGGACTTACCTTCCTGAGGCTTTGCAGTTTGGAATTTTACACCATTTTGTGCTGTTCTTTGAACACCTCTGCTGGCATGGTTCTCTCTGTGTAATTACCTGGTCCTCCCTCCAACGGGAAATACTGGCTTGAAGGAGGGGCACAGTGCACGAAGCGGGAAGCCCTGAGCTTCAGTGAAGACACCTCAGTAACGCAAGTCTCGGGTTAAGTTTCCTCTAAGTTTTTTTTTTTTTTTTTTTTTTTAAAGCAAACAAATACAACTTCATAAAAGGGTGAGAGGTACTGCTGGGTTTTTGTGTTACAGGGGAAAGAATGCCTTGGAATAGTTTTGAATCTGCGGATGCATGTGATTTTAGCCTTAGTTTTCTTGGAGGTACTTTGGAGGTAGGGGATTTTATCTGTATGTCCGGGAGGACCAGAAACCTGTGTGCTGATTTGTACACGTGTAAGAGCTCCGTGAATGGTAGTGAGGGTACTGTCACGGAGACAGGTTTGGGGCAATGGGCTGGTCGGGGTGGGGAGTGCCAGGCTGGGTCAGAAGTACCTTTATAATTTGTCCATTTGGGCTCTCTTTGGGCACATTGCAGAAGTCTTGGGTGACGGCTCAAGTTCTTGACCCGATACCCACATTAGTGACAGCTTCTTCCAACCCCACTCATACTAGTATTTGAGCCTCTGCCCTTTATCAGAAAAGCTGATCTGATGAAATTAGCCATTTTTACTTGTTGGTTAATAACGAATGCATTCCTGTCGTGTTTTCAGACGTGGATTATGGAATAAGAAACAGAGCCTCCTCTTCAGACATTAGCAGGTCAGCAAGAGCAGGCTAACGAGACAGGAAGTCCCTGAGAGACCCACTTTTGAGGGAGGCTTGTGGAGTAAACTCGAGTTAGTCCTTTCTGAGTCAGCAGCTGAGGTGAGGGGCAGCTAGAGTGTCAGACTTCTCCAGATAGCCCCTGCTCCTCTTGGGAACAGGTGGGGGACAATTCCTGGATCTTACGGGGAAAGGGCTGGTGGCTGGCGGGCTGTGGTCAGCCCTGGCTTTTCTCCTGCCTCAGTCCAGTCTTAATGCACCTGCTGGACCCATTCTGAGGTGTCCCATCTTCAAGACCACCCTTGTTTTTCCTTCTGTTTTTCCTGGATGCTAATTCTGACGTACTTGATGTTATTTCAGTTGATGTTTACTCTTCAGATCGAAACATCCCTTTTTTGATATTCTGAGCAAATCCCTATGTTATTTTTATCTCTCGTCATGTTTCTGAGAAATTACTCTAAGACTGGTCAGTAGGGATTATTGTATTCAGATTGGGGCACCGTGGTTGGAATGTGAATAGAAAGTGTGAGGTCTGCTTTGAACCAGTTTAGAAGTTACCGTATTAGGTAACTGCGTGTGTGTGTGTGTGTGTGCGTGTGTGTGTTGATGCCAGATGTTTTATCTGGATCAAAAATTGTCCTTGTAGATGGAATAAAGATCTGGAGGTGTCCATCTGATGTCCTTTAGTTTTATTTGTTAGACAGTTAATGTTCTCTCCTGGGAACTAGGCTGCCAGGCCAGACCCGTATCCAGATTTTCCGGTGGGCTCAGCAGGTGGTCCGTGGCCTTCATGAGGCAGAGCTTCCTGGGAAGGAGGAAGCCAACGCAGTGCACTGAGGAGGAAAGTCCAGTGGATCCCACTTCTTTTGCTCTTTTTGAAACATCCGAGCGCCCTGCCTGCTTCAATGAGCTCCCGACCCGGGACCCCCAGCTTGCATGGGGGCCAAGAGGAAGCAGTGGCCCACTCTCAAGAGTCCCCCGCGGGCTCCTGGTGTAGTTTCTGAAGTCTGACTTGTCCAGCCCCTAGCTTGTCAAGTTGGCCTGGCCGGAGTCCGGGGCTGGCTGTTCCTCGGGGCCGCTGGCTATGACGCTGTGCTCTCCATGGGCCTCTATGCACCGCTCCACTGTCCTGAGGATGGTTTGGAGCCTGCGATCCAGGGCCAGGAGGTGGGGCTCTGTGAGCACGGGGCTGAGCTGGTCCTCTAGCAGCGACTCCCGCATCACGTCACTGAGTCTGTAGTCGGCGTGGGCCAGCAGCTGCAGGTGCAGAAGTGTTTTCCTTTTTATGCTGGAAGGAAGAAGTCATAGAACCATATAAGTAAATGTAAAGATAAAAGCTCCGTGAACTTACTTCTTTCCCCA
>PVHT021183560.1:4808182-4885287 GCA_004024745.2 Catagonus wagneri | reverse complement strand
CCTTTTCTTAAATCCCAGCTGCAGATAAAATGCCAGGGATCACGCAGCTGCCTCTCCAGCCCTTCTCCATCAGGTCCCCAAAGCCTCTGTCCAAAGATGTGAAAACCAAGCCATCATTCCCGTGTTTGTTCCCACGCCTCGGAGGGCCAGGGCCAGGCACTGAGGATGCCTGCTTGCCTCCAGGAGTGAAAATTAACAGCAAACGTCCATCTCTTTCACAAGCGCACTTAGGCAGGAGGAGAACCACGTGGTACTCAGCAAAGATCCGGAGCAGAGGGAACACCCCGGGCCGAGGCCCCTCCCCCTCGGGGCCCTGGCCCCTCCCCCTCGGGGCCCTGGCTCCTCCCCCTCGGGGCCCTGGCTTCGCCTGAGCCGCCGCACGTGGGGGTACGGCCGGCAGAGGAGATGCTGGGACACTTACCCTCTGGCGTTGTCAAGATGAATAAGGAACCCGTCATCCCCAAATTTGGTGAACATCTCGTAGTGGTGCCGGTCCATGTTTCCTGTAGCGGAGGGAGACGGTGGAGCCGGGGCCAGGAGGCCAGGGGACGTCGGCCCCGGTCCTCTGAGTTCTCTCCAGGCGTGGCAGCCTGCCAGCCATTCAGAGGCTGGAGTGTGAACCCGGGGCTCGCTCTGTCATCTCCCCAGGGTTAGTGGTGAAAGTGCAGAGGGGGAAGGAAGCCGAACCAACCAACCCCTATATGGGCTGCTGGCCAACCTGAGGCTTGTCCCAGCCACCCCAGCCCCGGGCTGATTTCTAGTACTCCTCGGAGATGCTTTGCCTCCGGGCCCCAGCGCCTCTCAGCTGCGGCCGGTTACGGGAGCAGAGGGGTTAAGCCTCCCAGAGGGCGTGAGCTGGGGTGGCTGCTGTCCCACTTCAGATGGAGGCGTGGGTGCAGCTGCCTTCACGCCTGTCTTTGTCCTGAGCTTCCCCCTGGTCCCCGAGGGGCCGGGCTGTCCCTTCGCCAGGCCTCCCCGCCGCTGCACTCTCACTGCACACCCCGGTCCCCGCCTCTGGTCCACTCACTCAGAGGGTGAAGGGAACAGCCAACTGTGTGCCTGCCCCCGGAGCGGCGTCCCCTCCGGAGAGGGAGCCTGCTCCGTCCCCTGGGGCCTCTGCCACTTCTGAGCCGGTGGATGGCTCTGATGTCCTCACGGGCCAGGCTGTAGCTGGTGGCTGGGGGTCAGAGAGCCCCAGCTCGGCCGCAGAGCCCACACGGGCACCCACCTGTCAGGAAGTCGAAGATGGCCATGTCGATGATGTTGAGGAGCCGGTTGCTGCTGTTGTGCGGGTAGACCTGCTTCACCGTGTCGCAGTAAAGCGGGTTGACCTCCCACCTGCGGGGGAGAAGGAGGCCTGGGGCTGGAAAAGCCATGACAATGGCGAGGCGTGTGTGTGGAGGGGGTGGGGGCTCCCTGGTCCTGCCCGGGGCTGGTGGCAGCTCCTCAGCCGGCAGGCGGTGGCCGGGTGCTTCCGGGAGGACCCTGCGCAAACTGCAGGCTCCATGTGCTGAGAAGATTCTGGGCCCTTTCCTGCGTCCGCTCTGCCGGGCGCTGGACTGATGGGCAGAGGGGACAGGCTGCTCGCCCTCCGTCACCCCCCTCCCCGCAGCCCCTCCCCAGCCTCTGGGGCGCCGGCCCTCCGGCCTCCTGAGCTGTTGGGCCATTGCTCGGTCACACGAGCCCTCTGCACAGAGAGCCCCCAGGTCCCCCGCATCGGGTGGGCTCCCCCTCGGCCTTTTCGAGTCCCTCAGGATCTGCTGGGTCCCCCAGAAATTCCTGCCTGGATACCTCTCTTCCCACCATGACCAGGGTACCTGGGTGGATAAACCCATCATTCAGTCGACTAGTATTATCGGAGGCCCCCTCTGTGCCAGGGAGTGTTTCAGGCCCCAGGGAACAACCACGAGGTCCTGGCTTCACGGGGCAGGGACCCCGGGTCCCTCCTGTGGGCTCCCCGTGCGCGGCTCTACAGGACAGCAGGTGTTCACTGAGTTTTCATAATCTGGCTACTGACCAACCCCCCACCCCGGACCTCAGAGCTTCCTGCAGGAAGGGCCCTTGTCTTTGGTTTCTGTGCCCCCTCCTGGCACCTAGAGCTGGCACCCAGAGGGCTCTTTATGACTGAAATACATGAACTAGAGGGACGGAACAGACACCCAGGACCCACATGAGATGAGGCAAAGGAGGGCTGAGGCAGCTTCAGGGACCCCAAAGCTGGCCTGGCGGCAAGCCCTGGGTACCGGGCCCGAGGCCGCTCTCGGGGCTGTGGGATGGCCTTGTGGCCAGGGCGTAACTCACTCCTCTTTTCCTGCCAGCGAGTAGGAGCGGATCCAGGGGTTGGGCACAGACAGTCGGGGAGCCAGGTTGAGAGACGGCAGGAAGGCGGAGAGGGAGCCCTCCAGCAGGTGCGGGTTGCCGCAGACCGCGTACTCCGTCTTGCACATGTACGGGCACTTGGCAAAGAAGCACACGTTGCTGGCTGGAGGACGGAGGACGAGAGAGCAGTGACGGGAGGAGGCATGCCGTCCTCCTGCCCCAAGACAGTCACCAGAGGGAAGGGAGACCCTGGACTCACGGCTTGCAAAAAGGCAGGAGGAAAAGAAAACACTGCCTCTTCCAGATGTAGGGGCTTGTGAATCTATTAAACGGAGCATCCTGGGTACCAATTTTCAAAGGTCTCAGAGCAGAGAAAGCGTGGGACCCAGCCTCACTGCCTTGCACCTCTTTGACTGAAAGGGGTGATGAAAGTTCTTTGTTTGAATGGATGTCATCTGGTTCCCAGGGGGCCGGCACTTGAGTTCAGTGGCCACACAGGTTAGTTAACCTCTCATATAAACCATCTCCCAACCCCCACTCATCTCGTGGGATGCTCAGGTGGGCCAGCCTAAAAGTGTCTGGTGGCGGCCCTACCCACCCAATGATGGACGGTGGTCCCAGCAGGAGGCAGACCACTCTAGCCCTGCACCTTCTTAGACCCAGAATGTTGCTTTGGCCAGGACCCTACCTGGAGAGACAAAGAAGACACTCTGCAGAATTTCATTCTTGGTGACCTCTAGGATTTCCTTGGTGACATTGACTAGCCTCCCCACAGTGGGTGGCACCCGTCGGAAGTCCAGAATCCTGGAAGAGAGAGCCCTGTTCAGAGCTGAGGGCTGGTCGCTCAGTAGAAACTGACTGAGCTTCCTGACTGTACCCAGCTGAGGCTGGGGGGTCTCTGCAGGGCTGAGCTGCCAGTGCCCACGGCAAGCCCACATCTAAGGGGCTGGGAGAAGGGGCGGGAAAGTAATCCATCCCATCCAGCCTCCTGGGCGAACCTTCCACCAGCCAAGCTGTGTCCTGGGTCAGAGCATCTTGTGCTTCAGTGTGCACATGCGTCACCAGGATTTGTTCAGACGCAGGCTCTTGAGTCAGCAGGCGCAGGGTGGGGCTGAGATTCTGCACGTGTGAAAAGCTCCTGGGGTGCCCAGGCTGCCAGTGCACAGACCACACCTTGGCTAGTAATGATGGACAAACCAGAGGAGCTAGGAACTTTAGGAATGTGCCTGCACCTTTCAAGATCGTAACCTTGAGACTCTTCGGAGACGTGGGAGTGGGGCACATTCTTCCTGTTTTCAAATCGGGAAACTAGAGCAAAGGGCAATGCCAGGTTCAGGCGGCAGCTCAAGCAGCCGGGCAGGGTTAGTTTTCCAAGTTATTCTTTTCATTACGTGAAAAGACCTTGTGTTTTTCAATCCGTGGGGTTGGATGGGACGTGCTGGGCGTGAAGGCATCACTGGGGTTCACGGAGACGATCCCACGCGGGAAGGAAGGAAAGCCAGGCAGGTCCCCCTGCGGGGCACCCCGGTGTGCCCTCCGGGACTGCGCTTCGCAGTCAGCGTCAAATCCTACCTGTCCAGGTGGAAGGCTGCAATCTCAGCGTTGTGTCTCTGAAAGTCGATGAAATAGAAGAAGTCCTCTGGCGTCTCTTCATCCCGCTGCTGCCTGGAAGGAAAGAAGGAATCACGCCCTGCACGCAGACTTCAGCCGGGAGCCTGAGACGAGAGCTGGTAAACGCGACCAGATGCAAAGGAAAACGTGCTTTCATGCTTTTAACGGACGCACGGCTGATGGAATGACACACCAGGAACGGCCCAGTCTCCCTGGGCTCAGGGAAGGCTTGCCTGGTAGGAGGAGCCAGGTTGGTGGCAAAGTCACTGTCCTGTAGGCGGCACCAATGCCAAGCCTCCTCCTCAAGCAGCTTTGGGGACAGTGGCTGATTCTTTTAAAAACCCAGTCATTGATGGGAAAGAAATACATTTTTCTGCAAAAGACAGGGGACTGGCTAACAGACCAGAGGTAGTATAAACCCAGATGCCAAGGATTAAGAGAGGTGGGGTATGAGACCCGACTTTATCAAAGTGCCCTAGAGATGCAATTTAGTATGACCGACATTTGAAAAGCAGAGAAGTTGTGCATCTTAGCGCGATGGGCGTGAATCCACCGTCCCTCAGAGGAACCTCAGCTGGATCATGAGAGCGGCCTTGCCGGAGAGCTGAGGGAGGCGGATGTAGAGGCTATTTATTTGTCAACATTTTAAGATCCCTAATGGATTCCTGAAAGCATCATCGCGCCCGGTTGTGATGGACCAGCTGAATGTGTCTGTTCAGAAAGGTGCCTCCCAATAATTAAAAAAAACTTTTTTTTGACTTAAAACAACTAAAGGCATCCTGGCTTCTAGCCCCAGGTTGACTTGTCTCGATGCTAATCATCCTCAGAAGAAGGATGACCTTCGAATAATCTTATAACCCGCCGTGTGGGGCTGCACTGTGGCTGCAACAGCAATTTAAATGTAAAGAAAGGTACTGCTGTGGGAAGCTATAAATAAACAGCACCCGCGACTGAAACAGTGATGATGAGTGCTTTGCAAAATAAACCCCAGCCAGTCCTGGAAACCACGGCAAGGGGCTGCCAAAAGCGGGGCCTCTCTTAAAGGAGAGGTGTGGCCACGTTGAAAGTACAGGCTTCTGTGCCCAGGCCTGACCTGCTTTTCCTCATTAGCATCCTGAATGTCCAGGCCATCAGGGACCATCCAGGTGTCCCGATCTCGTTTTTGTTTTTGTTTTCGTTTTGTCAGTACATGGAAGTTCCCAGGCCAGGGATCGTATCCCTGCCACAGCTGTAATCAGAGACACAAACAGTGATGGCACCAGATTCTTAACCCACTGAGCCCCCTAATTAATTCCTGAATTCTGTACATAAGAATATACAGTCTCCAGGAGTTCCCTTCGTGGTTCAGTGGTTAACGAATCCGACTAAGAACCATGAGGTTGTGGGTTCGATCCCTGGCCTTGCTCAGTGGGTTAAGGATCCGGCGTTGCCTAGAGCTGTGGTGTAGTTTGCAGACGTGGCTCGGATCCCGCGTTGCTGTGGCTGTGGCGAAGGCCAGCAGCTACAGCTCCTGTTAGACCCCTAGCCTGGGAACCTCCATATGCCACGGGTGCGGCTCTATATAAAAAAGGCAAAAAGACAAAAAAAAAAAAAAAGAATATACGGTCTCCGGAAGGCCTTTAGAATTTTCTAAAACGTCATTTCCTCATTTTTGTGTGGCCTATTTAGAAGTGATTTTAAATTTGAAAATAATTTTTCCTTAGATCAGTATTTGACAAAGCGTGAGAAGCATGGTGTATTTCTCATTGTATAGACTGTATAATCTTTGGAGTTCCCTGGTGGCCTGGGGGTTAAGGAGCTGGTGTTGCCACCACTATGGCTCAGGTGGCTGCTATGGCACCGGTTTGATCCCTGGCCTGGGAATTTATGCATGATGCAGGTGAGGCCAAAGAAAATATCATCTTTAATCATGGTCATAATTTATGTTACCCGAAGATAAGTTGCCACTTCTTTTTTTAAAAAGAGACACATGCTTTTCACATTACTTATAGAAATGCATGCTTTCTTAAGAAATACATTTTAAAATGATACTTTGGCTTGGGACAATTTTATAAAATGCAGATTATACTTTGTGTAATGGTATAAGCACAGATAAAATGACTTCTGTGACCTGACGTTGGAAGCTTTTGCATTGTACTCAGGAAAACAAAAGGTTCGTTTGAGCAACTTTTCCTTTTGTTTGTAATTGACAAGACAGAAAAGAGGTTTTAGGCTGTTCCTCCTTGTCCTTTCTCGCAAGCAAGACAGATTAAGGGTGAGCAGCTTTTCCTTCCCCAAAGGGAGCTCAGCTTCCAGTTTTTAAAAATTACAGACCTGCTAATGTGCCATATATGAATTTTGCTCAGAGAGTGCAATTCATGCATCTGGTGGTAAGGTGGTGACTCTGCAGATTTATCATTATTTTTATGCTTCTCTTTAACCTCTCATGTTTCTACGTCAGTGCTACTTCTGCTTCCTCTCTTTAAGTGGTGCTCAGTTCTGAGGACACATTAGATGTGCAGGACTAACCATAAAAATCGTTTAAAACTCTCTAATGGCCCCAACTCGCTGGTGGCTCTTGTGTTCAGCTGAGTGACACCCAGAGGATCACGTGACTGCTTCTGGAACCTGGGCTGATGGCCACACGTGTTCACCACTTTTGCTCTCTTTTTTTAAAAGAGAACACGAAAGTTTTTTTTTGCTTTTGTTTTTAGTCCTTTACATGCTCGAATATAAGATGAGATCCCCTCCTCAAACTGTCCTTCAGAAAAGGGAATCTTTCTGTACTGAAGTCCTTACAGAGTCTCTGAAATGATAGGGGCTGGCCTCTCAATTTCTTCATTATGTTTGGGGCAGATTCGTTCGACTGCTGGTTTTACTGTCTGACTGAACTAGTTAATAACGGTGGTGGTGTCGGGAGCAGAATTTAATGCTGGTTTAACATTGACCCCAAACTTGACTCTACTGACGATGGGGACCAATGGCAAAAATTGGGGTAAGTAATATGTGAGACGGGGGGGGAAAAAGCAGTATTTCCACATCTCTGTGTTTTATATGATGGGGTTTTTTTCCATCAGTAAATTAAAATAGGCAAACCCTCCCTCATTTCATGTACATCTCGGAGAAGTTATACATATGTATTTTTCTTTTTTTTTTTGTTTTGGTCTTTTTAGGGCTGCATCTGCGGCATGTGGAAGTTCCCAGGCTAGGGGCTGAACTGGAGCTGTAGCTGCTGGCCTCCGCCACAACCACAGCAACTCGGGACCTGAGCTGCATCTGCGACCTACACCACAGCTTGTGGCAATGTTGGCTCTTTAACACTGAGGGAGGCCAGCGGTCGAACCAGCATCCTCGTGGACACTAGTCGTTCTTAATCTGCTGAGCCACAGTGGGAACTCTTGAAAAGTTATACATTTAAATTGACCAAAGAACTAAGTTTTTGGATTTTTCCATGGAAAAATGGAGGATCTCCTTATTTGGCAGTGGCTACTTTTTTTTCTTTTCTTCCCCCCCCCTTTTTTTTACCTGCACCTTTGACAGCACTGGATCCTTAACCCCTTGAGCCACAGGGAACTCCACAGCAGTGGTTTTAAGGTTGTCTGGGCCTTGGGATCACAGGGGAGCCCCCAGACCAATCCTGCTGGACACTCTGAGGGTGGGACTCGGGCAACGGGATTTTTTTTTAAAGACTCCTCAAGTCGTTCCGATGTGTAGCTGACGTATTACAAAGCTCCCCTTAGTACTTCACAGGCCTAAGTATATAAGCGCGTAGCATCTGATAAGTGCTTTTGCCAAAGCGGTGCAGAGACTAAGACTCCTCATCCAGCACTGCTCCTCCCACCCCCAGACCCACCTGCTGGGCTTTCAACAGGCATCTCCGTTGACGGAAGGTTTGGAACCTAAGTCAGCCTGGTGGGATTCCACCAGAAGCCAGTGCATTCTGGCAGAAAGCATGAGTTGGATAATAGGAACCCCTCCCAGGCCATTTTCTCTGGGGCGTGTCACCTCCAGGGGACCATTCCTGGTTCAGGTCTCGCACACCTGTGGGCCACACAGACCGCTGGTGGGGGGGCCAGGAATCCACACGCACCCTGATCTCTGCCCAAAGACTGAGCACATATTATTTCACCCACATATATACACTACAAAATGTTAAGGGCCTGTATTTGCCGTTGTTACGAATAAAATAGAATTTTTTTTAAAAGTGCGATTGACTTCGGAGTAGCCTTTCTTCACTGTCTAGTTTTTTTTAATCAGGACCAGTATTATCAGGAAGGTCCTAGTATGCTTTTGGAGGATCAGCTGTGAGGTAGCGTGTGAATTTAGCAATCCAGCTGCCTGGGGTTGCATCCCGGCTCCACCGCCTGCAGCCTCCCGCAGCCTCCTCGTCTGTGAAGTGGATGCCGTAACAGTACCTGACTCACGGTTCATAATCCAAAGACACGATCCATGCCAAATACGTGGCCTTGCTAGCAAAGACCTAGCTCTTACCATTTCTAATTATTATCAACCAAAGAGAGTCATATGACTGGCTTAAAGGCTTTAGGCCACTCTTAGTAATGTTTGGTCAAGACCCCCCAGCGCTGGCGCGGAGGTGAGCAAGGCAGTCGCTTACCTCATAGGCTTGAACATGGCCTTCCCGAAGTCCGAGAACCTCAGGACCAGTTTGAGGTGGACCCCGCTGGGTTTCACGACTAGAGGGGGAGAAGGAGGAGTTAACGATGCTTCTGGGCCCAAGCCGGAGGCTGTGACCCTTTGTTCGTGCAATAAACCCCGCTCATTTCTTCTCTTGGCTCTTACTTGAGACCCTAAAGACGAGGCCTCCCTTTCAAAGCCTGCAGCGTAAAGTCCATCGTGTCAGGCCCGGGAGGATGCGTCCGGGGGCTCAAGGTAATACTTTTTGTGCTGTTATGGGAAAGGGGCAAATGACGCAGGTTTGCCCAAAGGGGCACTCACTGAAAATCCCAAAGGCTGTTTTCCTAAGAACGGACCGCTTCCTCTTTGTGCTTCAGCAGCGCCTTAGAGGTTCCGACTACGTGACATCACGTTAGTCTGGCTTATTGATGTCTCTTCCTATTTAAGACCGGACACCTGGGCTGCTACGGGGCAGGTGGACTGGACACCTAAGGTGCTCTTTGCACAACCCTGACAGTGGGTGT
Source organism: Catagonus wagneri (assembly GCA_004024745.2). Classification (NCBI taxonomy): domain Eukaryota; kingdom Metazoa; phylum Chordata; class Mammalia; order Artiodactyla; family Tayassuidae; genus Catagonus; species Catagonus wagneri. The sequence continues at coordinate 4,876,219 of PVHT021183560.1, read as the reverse complement.
TGCCTCCTGACACGTGTCCCGGGCTCCTCACTGGCCTGGCCCTGGCCTGGCCCTGCTGTAAGCCCTGTGAAGGCTGGGACAACGCCTCATTCGCCTTTGCTTTCTATAAAATGGCAAATGGCAGGAGCTAAACGAAAGGAAAAGGAAAACTCCAGGCCCTACAGACTTGTGTCTTTCAACAAGTCGTGACACACAGAAATTTCTGACCAGCATTCAGTACACTGAGGTAAATGGGTGAGGCCACTCACAGCCGGCAGTGACTGGCAGGGGCAGGGGGACAGAGTGGACAACGGGAGCTTCACGTGGATGCTCCGTACTGGGATTTGCAGGGCAGGGCTGGTGGGGGCGGGGCCAAGGGGCGGGGCAGGGCGTGGTCGGTGCCGGGATGGAGGCGGGGCCAGGGTGGGGCGGGGCCAGAGTACTTACTCTGGGTGCAGTCACAGGCTCCAAGCAAGGCTTTCTCGTCCTGACTGTAATCTGAGCAGGAGGAGAAGAGCGGTGAGACTGTCTAGCCTTGCTCCTGGGAAAGCCCTCGACTCGGGTTCAGACACCAGGAGAGGCTGTGAGGCAGCATGGGGCCCTTGACCATTCAATAGGGGATCTCCCCAAGCCACAGTCTTCCTCGCTGCTCCATCCAGGACCCATGCTCTCTGGCCTTTCAGTAGACACGCCAGCAGCACGTGGTTGGGAAATCGATGCTAGGCTGATGTCTGCTAATCACTCTGTGTGCCTTAGACTGTCGTCGTGCTCAAGAGCACAGACCTAGAGACAGCAGGCCACCACTGGCTCCTTGGCCAGGCTGCTTAAACCCTCTGAGTCTCAGTTTTCCCATCTGTAAAATGGCAATGATAGTGACTAAGTAATAAGGGCACTGTATAAGAAAGGGTTGCCAGGGTCAAAAGAAGCACTGGGTAAACGGCAGCACCCCCCTTTCTGTAAGCTACAGAACACCTCCTTATGCCTCCTTTATGGGGCTCTGATGAGATTGTGGTTAAAATCTCCTTCAAAGGGAAAATGATCAGTGCCTATGTTTTTCTTCTTATTCTGTTGGGTGTCAGATCAACCCTTTACTCTTTCACCCCGGAGTCTGGCCTGAGAGGGTTTACCCGGCCTCTCCGGGAGAAAGTCAGTCCACCCCGCTTGGCCCTGCCGTGATGCCCACCAGCACTGATGGTGGGAAAGTGCCTCATGTCGTGGAGAAGTTTGCTGACGACAGGACTGGACCGGGCGTAGAGTCCGTGGCGGTTGATCCCCAGGTGGAACTGGACCCAGCTGGCCTCCAGTCGGAGCTGCACTGGGGGGTCCAGGGAAGTGAGGTTCAGCTGCTCTTTATATATCTTGTGTCGTCTGAAAGAGAAGGACGAATATTTCTTAGGTTGGGGGAACAGGAATGGAGGGACCTGCCAAAGCGCCTTGTTCAGACGCTCCCTTCATCCTTTTATTCTTGCAAAGAGAGTACGAAATACCTAATATGTACCAGGCTTGATGCTGGGTTAGGATACCACAGGGGGCAGCTCAGCCATACGCCCGCTTTGCCCTCTGAGAGCTTACAGTTCAGTGAGTGAAAGAGACAGTTAAACAGTGCCATGCACGCAAACACGGATACCTAACCACAAACCGTGACAAATGCTGTGAAGGAAAAGGGCACACGCTTAAGAGTAAAATTAGGCGCCTCATGTTATCTGAGATCTCAGGGGATGGTGCTAGGCTTCTCCGTGCACTTGTCCCTGAAAAAGTCTGTGTCTTGTATTTCCCAGTGTCTCCTGACCTAAGGAGTCAGGAGACAGGAGAGAGAAGGTAACTGGTAAGAATGAAAAGAATGAGGGTCAGGATCCTTAAGGAGAGCTGGCAGCTGAGTTAGCTTAATTAATATGTCACATAAGGAAAGAAGAATTAATTAGCCATGTATTCTTTGTCCTGCTCCAGATTCTTTTCTGCAGGGGGTCAAAAAGTACAAACAAAACAAAACAAAAAACAATGCCACTGCCATACAGAGGCTCAGAGTCTAGTTTGAGGTACAGGTTGTATGTCTTTGAAATAATCAGAGAAAAATATGTGGCGGTTGTGAATCAACTGCTAGACATGTGTTCAGACTAAAATGTCTCAACAATCTGGAGAAGAGAAAGATGATTATATGACGAAAGAGTCAGAGGAAGCCTCCGATGGGAGAAAGCAGACTTCAGGCTGGATTCAGAAAGGTGGCGTTTGGACTGAAGGGAGATACGGAGTGTGTTCTCGGATTAGGGACAACGTGAACACTACGAGGGGCAGGCAAGGGACAGAAACATCAAAGGATTAGAGAGAAAGGTTGAATAAGTAGATGGCTGAGTGAAAAGCTGGAGGCTTTCTGATGCGGAAAGCAAGCCAAATTAGCACATGTCATCTGGTTAGGCAAAGATGACTGTGAGGGGTAGGTGGAAGCGTAGGGCAGGGTCTGGATGTTCCTGTACATCAGAGGCCTCAAACTGGGACACGTCCTGTGAGGTCTGGGATGGGGTGAATAACAGAACAAAAATGGTCGATATTATTACATTGTCCAATTTTCTTATTGGTTAATAGTTTTAAAAATTAACTTTTATATTACAACAAATATAGGCATATTGGGGAGAGAAATGAAACAATCATTTTTTTCTTTTTATATCTTTTACTCTTAGGCAAATCTAACCTTAACCTATACCTATTTGTTTATTTTTTCTTTCTCTCTTTTCTTTTCTTTTTTTTTTTTTTATTAAAGTATAGCTGATTGGAGTTTGCATTGCGGCTCAGCGGAACTTGACGAGTATCCATGAGGACTTGGGCTGGATCTGTGGCCTCGATCAGTGGGTTAAGGATCCGGCATTGCCATGAGCTGTGGTGTAGGTCGCAGATGCGGCTCAGACCCCACGTTTGTTTCTGTGGCTGCCGTGTAGGCCGGCGTCTGCAGCTCCGATTCTACCCCAAGCCTGGAACTTCCACATACTACAGATGTGGCCCTAAAAAGAAAAAGAAAAAGAAAAAGAAAGAAAGAAAGAAGTACAGCTGACTTACAGTGTTGTCCCAGTTTCTGTGTATAGCAAAGTGACTCAGTCATACATGCATATACATTCTCTTTCTTATATCATCTTCCATCATGGTCTAACCCAAGAAACAGGATAGAGTTCCCTGTGCTCTGTAGTAGGACCTCATTGCTTATCCATTCTAAATGTAATAGTTTGAAACAACCATTTTAAATATAAAGCACTAGTTTTCCAAGAAAGTGTTACTTGGTCACCTCCGACTTTACCTCCCCAGCCTCTCAGGAGCGAATGGCACTGGTTTTATTTTTAAGTTTATTTTTTGCCTCTGCACTGCCCCTAGTGGAAGAGTCTGGGAAGTGTGTTCTGGTCCAGCGTGGAACTGAGCTGTCACTCACCTTACCTTATGTGCATACACATTCAAATAACAACGCTATCTTGGGTGAAAGTCATTTGTCTTGAGAAAGAGGCTCAGTTTTAGAAAGCGATGTGAAGGAACGGATGTGTGGCAGCTTTTGGTCCCAGTGTTCTTGGTACCTGCTCCAGGGCCCCGGTGGCCACTGGGTGCCCTACTTTTGGAGACCTTCAAATTACATGACATCAAACATATTAACATATTAAAATCCACCCCACGTTCAATGTATTCTTTTGCTATCCCTTTTGAAAATTTTCTTTTATCATTATGAATCTGGAATAAAGTCTTTAGGAGTATAATGAAGTCAACACCGGCTTCTTGTTCTGCAGACATTTAATGATATGTTAATTCATTTTGATTTGGGAGGGTGTCTTTTTTTTCTTTTTAGGGCCACACCTGCAGCATATGGAAGTTCCCAGGCCAGGGGCTGAATCAGAGCTGCAGCTGCTGGCCACAGCCACAACAACTTGATCCCAGCCATGTCTGTGACCCAGACCACAGCTCATGACAACGCCGGATTCTTAACCCACTGATTGAGGCCAGGGATCAAACCTGCACCCTCATGGATATTAGTTGGATTTGTTTCCGCTGAGTCACAACGGGAACTCCCTGTTTTTCATTTTTGAGCCAATACATTTTCTTTGTCCAGGCTGGAGCGTTGCAAAACCTTTGGTATGTCCCAGGCCCTGTGTTACTTGGCTAATATGAAAATCCCTGACCTATTGTCTTCATCAGCTCCTGCTGCACAAACAAAATACCACAGACTGGTCGCTCAAACAAAAGGAATTTATTCTGTCACAGTTCTGAAAGCTCACGTCTAAGATTAAGGTGTCGCCGGATTTATTTTTTACTGCGGCTTCTATCCTTAGCTTGCAGGTGGCCACCTTCTTTCCTGTGGTCTCCTCCCATGGTCTGTTTTCTTGGGCACACATCCCTGGTGTCTCCTCCTTTTCTTATAAGGACACTAGTGCTATTGGGTTAGGGCCCACCTGGCTGCTCATCTTTCCAGATCCGTATTCCCATGATCGTTCCCAGAGAAACTGGCTCAATCTGGTGGATCTTCCTGGGACAACCATTTCTTCCTCTCTTTCAGCTGTCGTTTCCTATTTTCTATTACTCAAGCCTCAGTTATGAAAAGATCCAACTGAAAAGAGAGATTTGTGGAAATGAATTCCAAACTGGGACACTCAGCATCATGGCTGAGGACAAGGACGTGCCAATGAAGTAGAGGAGATACAAAAGGAAGGTTTGGGCCAGAGAAGTACTGTAAAGGAAGCCAAGGCTGTTGGGTAAGGAACTTGGGCTTGGAAGGGATCTGAAATGCTATTGAACCCAGCCTCTTTTTTTTTTTTTTTGCCTTTTTAGGGCCGAACCCTAAATTCCCAGTCTAGGGGGTCAAATCGAAGCTGCACCTGCCAGCCTACACCACAGCCATAGCAACACAGGATCTGATCCACATCTGCAATATATCCCACAGCTCACGGCAACACTGGACACTTAACTCACTAAGCGAGATGAGGGATCCAACCCACATCCTCATGGATACTAGTTGAGCCACAATAGGAACTCCTGAATCCAACCTCTTATATCACTTATAACATTCCTTTCAAGGAGCTACCTATTTTATTCTTAAATTTTTTTAATTAGAGTATAGTTGATTTGCAATGTTGTGCCAATTTCTGCTGTACAGCGAAGTGACCCAAAGAAAGTAGACATATATTCTTTTTCTATCATCCCGCTTCATGCTCTCTCCCAAGAGGTTGACACAGTTCCCTGTGCTGTACAGTAGGACCCCGCTGCCCATCCATTCTAAATGTAATAGTTTGCATCTATTAACCCCACATTCCTAATCCATCCTACTCGCTCCCCCCCTCCTACTTTATGCTTGATCCGCTCCAGTGAAGGGGGTGGATCATACCCAGACAAGCCCAATCTTTCAGGCCAGCTCTATTAAAAAGCACTTTCCAATATGGAGCCAAAATCTTTCTAGAGCTTCCATCAACAAGCCTTGGCTCTGTCTCCTGGGTTTATGCAGAACAGATTCCTTTCTTACACTGCACCTTTTAAACATTTGAATACAGCTGTCATGGGACCTCAGTTCCCAGCTTCAGGTTGAGTTTCTACTTTCCCTCAACCTGAAAGGTGAGGGACCTTCCCAGGCCACAGTGTGAGTCCATTCGTGATTCTGGAGGATCCACTTCCTGATTATTTCCGACTCCCAGAATGAAATGTAATTGCTCAACATGAACTGCCCAGTGCAGAGCAGAAGAGGATAATCACCACCCTACATTCTAGGTGTTTTTCCATCAGTGTAGTCAGATAATGAATAGAGATGTGGGGGAAACCACATCACATATCTCCCAGAAAACAGGCGGCAGTTTGTGATGGGCAGAATTCTAAGACTGGCCTTCAAAATTCCATACCCTCATTCCTAGAACCTGTGAACATGAACTATCACTCCTAGGATTATTTAATGTTGCACGGCACGGTTGACCTGAGATGAGGAAATTAACCAGCAAGGCCTAATGGAGTCACATGACTCTTAAAAGCAGATTCTTCTGGCCTGGAGCAGAAGGAAAGTCAGAACAACTCAAAGCCTTAGAAGGAGCTGATGCACTGTAGCTGGCTTTGAAAATGGGCATGGTGGGTGCTGCGCAAAGACTGGGTTGTTGCGTAAGATGCTGAGAGTGGCTCCTGGCTGACAGCCAGCAAGGAAGTGGGGACCGCAGTCCTACAACTGCAAGGAGCTGAATTTTCCAATGACACAGGAGTGAGCTTGTGAGCGGACCCCTGAGCTTCAGGGAGAATGCAGCCTGGCTGGCTGACACATGGATTTCAGTCTTGCGAAACCCTCTAGAGGCCACGAGTGTGAATCCGTTTGTGATCTTGGTTATGCTGATCTATTTCCTTCTTATTTCGGACACTGGAGAACGAGTCACAGCATGCCAGACCTCTCACCCACAGAACACACTGGATGTTGTTTTAAGTGTCTAAGTACATGGCAATTGGTTACGCAGCACTGAAAAAACTGATACTGTTTCTAGGGAGGCTGAAAAGTTAAATGTCTCATTTTAAGTCCATGTTTTTATTTAAAAAATAGTCCTTAAGCAATATTTTTTCCTTACATCGGGAAAACTACTTATATAAATTTTAGAGTTTTATTTTCTCATTGAAGAGTTTAATCAGCCTCAGGATGGAACTCACATTTCTGAGTTCCCCAGCGTTGTTCAAAAGATTAATAGGCTGCAAAACTGTCATGGCGAGAGGGACTATGGATTTTAAATGCCTAAGGAAACCAGGCAGGCAGCAGAAATTAGTAAAGAACAAAGGCTGGAGGCAATAAGAAACGGTGGGGAGTGTGGCAAATTGGAGAACACACTGCCTATCTAAAGGGGCACAGTTCATTCGTTCATCGATTGTCTGTTGCCTGCTAGACACTGATCAACATCTGGAGCTAGGGCTGTGTATGAAGGAAAGTCTGCCCTCATGAAACTTACATTTTATCAGAAAATCATCTAGTTTACAAGAGAAGCTAGAAAGCCAGATTTTGACCAGAACGTGTAATCTCTTTTTTTAAAAAACGTTTACTTCAATTTAAAAATATCCTACAGGACTGGGTATATATCCAAAGGAAATGAAACCAGTATCTTTCTTTCTTTTTTTTTTTGTCTTTTTAGGGCCGAAACCAAGGTATATGAAGGTTCCCAGACTAGGGGTTGAATTGGAGCTGTAACTGCACAGCAACTCGGGATCCAAGCCTCATCTGTGACCTACACCAAGGCTCACGGCAATCCGGACCCTCAACCCACTGAGCAAGGCCAGGGATCGAACCTGCGCCCTCATCGATATTAGCTGAGATTGTTAACCGCTAAGCCACGACAGAAACTCTAAAACCAGTATCCTGAAGACATGTTTGCACTCTCACGTTCATTGTAGCATTACTCACAATAGCAACCTCCATGTCTGTCAACAGATGAATGGGTAAAGAAGATGTGGTATATATATATATATATATATATATATATATATATATATATATATATACACAATGAAATATTCAGATTTCAAAAAGAAGGAAATCCTGCCATTTGCCACAACCTGAATGAACCCGGAGGACATTATGCTAAGGGACGTAAGCCAGACACAGAGAGACAAATACTGTGTGATCTCACTTAGAGGTGGATCTAAAATAGTCCAACTCATAGAAGCAGAGACTAGATGAGTGGTTGCCAGGGGCTGGAGGGAGGGGGAGATGGGGGGATGTTGATCAAAGGGTACGAAGCTTTAGTTACGCAAGATCAGTCAATTCTGGTGGGCTTAATGTATAGCATGGTGCCTGCAGTTAATCAATATAGACAGATTACTATATATAAAATAGATAATCAACAAGGACCTACTGTATAACACAGGGAACTGTACTCAGTATTCTGTAATAGCCTATCTGGGAAAAGAATCTGAAAACGTGTATACACACACACACACACACATATATATATAAAATGTATATACACTTAAGTATGTATGTATCTGAATCACTTTGCTGTACATCTGAAACGAACACATTGAAAAACAACTCTATCTCAATAAAAAGTAAAAATTAAATTAAAAGAAACAATACTGTATTGTATACTTGAAATCTGCTAGGAGGGTAGGAGAGCTAAAGTATTCTTACCTTCTCACCCACGCCCCTGCCCCTCCACACACACACACACACACACAGAGTAACTATGTGAGGTGGTGGGTATATGAATGCTTAGGATGGCCATTATTTCATGATGCATCTGTGTCAAAATCTTACGTTGTGTGCCTTCCATACACACCGTTCATGTCCCTTATACGTCAAGAAAGTTGGGAAAACAATAACGACAGCAACAAAATAGCGGCCGGTTTGTGTTCTCTGCCTGGTGCAAATGCAGATGTGATCTGGGTCGATGTAGGATAAAATTAAGGTGCCCTCCCCACCCACTGTGCTCTGGGGAAGGGCAGATGCACAGGGGAGAAAAGGCAGGACAAGAGCGCACGAGTGTTTGAAGGCTGTCCTCTGAGAGCAGAAGAGAGAAAAACGGCGGGGCCCTCCCCCAAGCCAGGGTTCTGGGCAGGCAGTGTCTAGTGTTAAACTGCTTTGGACCCGGCAGTTTACCAGGTCTGCAGGCCTCCTGCCAACTTTCCCTTACTTTATGAACATTCATTTTAATTTAATTGAATGAATTAATTTTGGGGGCTGCGCCCGAGGCACGTGGAAGTTCCCGGGCCAGGGATCGAATCCACATTGTAGCAGTGTCCCTGGCTGCTGCAGTGACAATACCCGATCCTTAACCCGCTATGCCACCAGGGAACCCCCCCCCCCAACATTTATTTTTATTTGAAAAGCTCATCAGGCCCGTCTAGCTCCCAAGGCTAAACTGAGGCTAAAATCTGGGACTGTTCAACTCTCTTGGGAGTCTGGTGGGAAGACTGCAAAGTCCTGAACTGGGTTCATCACTTTGAACTGGAGCAGCACAGACAAGATGTGAGCGGAAAGAAAGACAATTATTCTGGCCGAGCTGGGTTTCGGAGCAGGGCTGGGGAGGAGCTGATGGCTGATGGGCTCCCGCTACAGTAACAGTCGGGGCTGCAGCATCCGAACAGAAAAACAAATGTGGCAAACGGAGTGTAGCTTCAGCAAGAGGACGGACTGTTCTTTAAAACGTCCACATTTACTGTCAGGTGGGACAGTGGCTCTCTGGTCAGCTGGCCACAGCCGGGGCCACAATCGTGCTTTTGCGTATTCCTCCCTCAAGCCTCCCTTTCTCTCCCCATCTAACTTCCCTCTCCGTCACCTTTTTTTTTTTCAGTCCCCCTTGACCTGGCAAACAATCCCTCCTTGTCCTTAAGGACAGTTTTCCATCAGAATGGGCCATTCTCTTAGCCTCTGTGGTTAATTTGGGTGTGTACAAGTGACCCTGGCTGTGCCAGTTTAAGGATAACTGAAGACTTTGCAGAAGGGCTCTTTTTCTGGGATTCTCAGCTGTTGGGAGACTGTAGAGAAGAGCCACTGGTGGCCAGAAAGCCTGCCTGATAAGGTCACCGCTGAGGAAACGGAACTGAAAGGTGAGCGACAGGACCGGTGGGTACACGGCTGTCGAACGGCATGGTCTGAGGCCCGCATGCAGCCATCAAGCTGGGACATCACAGTTCTCTGAACTCAACAGGTGCGCTTCCTGCAGCTGGATTTGGGTGGGTTTCCATCAATTCCCCTTTGAAAGATCTCACTCCTGATGCGTCTCACGCCTGCGCTGGTTTGGGCTGAGGGTGTCAGCTCCCACTCCGCACAGCCACGCACCTTGTGGACGGATGGGGCTGGACCATCTCCACTACCTCCCCGGTTCCAAGCAGGACCGTGAAGCCGGCTCCCCGTGTCCACCATCATCAGGGACATAAAAAACCCAAACTGCTTCTCCAATCCCATCTTCTATGACAGTCAACATGATAGGGCCTTTCTCAATAATCTTCACGATCACTCGATGCCTAATTAAACCTTTGTTTCATTTCCAGACTAAATTAAAGTTTTTTTTTCCAGCCCACCCTAGATCCTTTCCTTGGCATGCCTCCAAGCCCTCAGTCCATTGCGGTGGTGGTCTTCATCTAGAGAATGCCCACAAGGACCACCTCCAATGCGAACATTTCCTCGACTCTCCCAAATAGAGAAAAAACAGCACAAAAGCAAAACACAAGGCCTGGTCTGGGTGACGACGACGGCAGTGACAAAGTTCTATCCCTTACGGGGCTGAGGCGAGCCTGCCAAAGAAGGCAGGCATTAATAAACACACTGAAGTTGAGCAAGAACTGGGAGCACAGTCATAGAAAAGAAGAGTTTTGTGTCGCAAAGACCTGGCCCTGCCTCTTACCAGCAGGATGACCTTGAGAACTGGGCTAGGTGCCATGGCCACACGCACAGTAATTCAAGTGAACCTACAATCACCCCACGAGATACATATCCTAATCTGTGATTTGCAAATGAGAAGACTGAAGACACCATAGCCTTAAAAAAGCAGTTCAAGCCCTCTGAGCCTCGGTTAACATGCTGCAGAAAATGGGGATACTGACGTCTACCTTAAAATATGTCAGAAGAATTAAGTGTTTTGTGGTTGCCATGGGGAAGAGGTTGTGGGAGAGATCAAATGGGAGGCTGTGGTTAGTGGATATAAGCTATAATACACGGAGGGGGTAAGCAACAAGATCCTACTGTACAGCACATATATTCAATGTCCTATGACAAACCATAATGGAAAAGAATATTTAAAAAGAACGTATGTATATACATATATCTGTATGTATAACTGAACCCACTTTGCTGCACAGAAGAAATTGACACAATATTGTAAAGCAGCTATACTCCAATTAAAAGAAAGAATTAAGTGTAGAAACATCCAACAGCAGAGTAGGTGCTACTTTTAATTATTATTACTGCTTGGAAAGACGAGCGGTCAGCTAGATAATAAAGTGTTCCAAAACCACCAGCTCCGCAAGTCAGAGCGCAGTCCCTCGGAATGTCCCGTCCGCAGCAGGAGGACGACATCCATGTCACGCTGCTGCACCGGACACTGCCCTCCTCACGTCTCGGCACGTCTGCGATGTGGCGGATCAGCCAAGGGACCCGGGGATCCCGCGGAAGCTTGTCTGTGCTCGGTAAGTGGTGGTCTGGGGAAAAATGCTTTCTCCACCCTCTGAAGGTTCAGGCAGGTCTTGGGACATAGGAGGGGCCCTCCGCCGGCGAGCGGGGCAGGGAGGGACGCCTGGAGCTGGGCATCCCAGCGGCTCCCAGTGGGGTCTTCTTCTGGGACACGTGGAGGATGCCGAGCCCTGCGCCCCGGTCCCTTCTGGGATCCTGAGGACAGAGCCCCTGGGGCGCGGCACCAGTGAGCCAGGTGCTGTGAACACAGCTGGCGAGGAGGGGAGCCAGCTGTGACTCGGAGGGTCCAGGGAGGATCTGGAAGGCTCGCAAAGGCGTGGGTGTGCCCCCACCCTCCTAGTCACTGGCCGCCCGGCTTCGAGTCTAAAAAAACGTCCTCCACACTGCAATTTCCTTGTCTGGTGGAAAAAGAAGCGACACGATTGCCCGCCCTCTCCAAGGTGTAGACGCTGCCACTCTGTTTCCAGCGTTCTTGTGGACCGCCCCGGGTCCTTCCGGGATAATTTTGGCCCCAGGCCATGCAAATATCACCCACCAGTACTCTCGGAGGGCCGGAGAGTGGAGAGGCTGGGGCTATGTCAGCAGGGGAAGTCAAAGCTCCAAATTAAGGAGCAAACTGTTCCCTCCTAAGGTTACCCGGCTGCAAAGTGCAGACCTCTTTGACTCCTGCACCCTCCAAACCCTTTTTAAAAACCTGTCGTCTCACCTCCACAACCTCTAAAATTTTCCTATTTTTTTTTCCTGCCGTCTGTGCCAACTCACCCCTGACCCCTGACCTGGAGCCCAGAAGAATCTCTTCGGGGATGTTCACGGGTGGTATTCACGTTCATTTTGCCCCCTCTTCGCGCCAGGCCCCGATCACTGCCAAATTATCTCGAAAGCACAGCTCCCAGCATACGTCTCCCTCCTGCAAAATCCTCCACTGTGTCCTCGCTGCTCGTGAAATCTGTTCCAAACTCCTGACACTAGCATCTCCTACAGAGCCTACTGACTCTTTCTGGACTCTTCCCACCGTGACCCTCCTTCCTAAGCTCCCAGCCTTCCCTCCCTACCTCAGGCTCTTCTTCCTTTGGAGTGTCTTCTACGTTTCCATCTTCAGGGCCAGACTCCCCAGGAACGACTTCTCTGAAGCGATTCCAATTCTCCCGCCGAATATGCTCTCTCTGGCTCCCTCGAATTTCTTCTATTGTTCTTGCCATGAGTAACAGAGACTCAATACATCTTTGTGGCGTGAATGAATGTGCTCCTTATCTCACCCACAGTGAGCGCACAGCTCTGTAAGCTGTCCTCTGTATTTTTCTGGAAAGACGATTAATGGGAATCTTGGGCTAACTCAAAAGGAGTTGACCCGCATGCTTTTTGCATAGTGTATGTTTGCTAGCAGGCTAAAGTTTTTAGCAATCCTGCCCGCTGTCCTGCCTTATTTCTAACTGTATCCTCTCTTAAATTTCCCAGTTCTCCTGAGTCAGGACAGACTGAACCGATCCTTGGGAATTAACTTCTGTCCTTTCGGCTGAAATAACTAAGTCTCTTTGGCATCTGGACACCAGTTCTCTGCCAAAAGCAATGATGCCAAGCCCTCTCAAGCAAAGCTATTTAAACCGCATGCCTTCAAATCTGTATTTTGCTGCGTTCACTGGTTATAAAGCTGTTAGGAGAAGTGGCATGTGTTCTGCTTTAAGAGCTCACACCGAGGTCCCTTGGGAAGGATTTTGGTGATAATCCATTAATTAGTTTCTAATGGGTTGGACCCCCCCCCCAGTTCATTTTCTGGAGCTGTTCATTCCTGGGCATTTCTAGGAGATGCTGTGTCAGGTGGAGAGGTGTGATGGGGCTTCCTGTACCCTGTCACCTGGCTTAGGATGGATGATCTGTGGAGGTTCATGGCGCCCTGGCCACCTGCAGCTGGGGTCCTGAACAACTGCAGGGAGCTGGGAATAGGGCTGTCAGGCATGCAGACAAAATTCTCTGTTGGCAACTAGTTTAGCGGTCATTGCGTTACAGCATCGGGAGAGTGATGGAGCGGCAGTGAAAGATTTCAGAGCCTCGTGTTTTCTTCCCAAGTTCTACATTTCTTAAGAACCTGCCTAAGATTTCTTTTGCATCTTCCTCAGTATCTGACAAAGTGCTCTGCACGCAGTAAAGGTGCTATAAATAACTAATTCTTAGATGCCTGAACACTTCTCTTGCTGCAAAAACTCCATCAGACTCCAAAACACCAACCAGTATCAAAACTTGGCGGGGGTGGCAGGGGAGCTCTCTTGAGCACGGGAATCAAACTAGAATGGACCTCACAAGGTTGCCTATTTACTTATTTATCATCTTACTCATTTTATGAATTTCCAAAAGCACTCTGCCATAAAGAAAATTACAAAAGCATTACAGCAAGTCCCTAAGGGACTTGGCTTTCGAACTAAATCTGTGCATCTGCTTGGTCCATATGTCTGCTTCGATATTCTTGTCCTTGACACTGGTCTTAGAAAGAACTTTTTCCTGAATTGTTTTGATCCAGTGGTGATGAGTTTGGAAAGATTCTTTGTCTTGTCCCATTTCTCCTGTGAGCAAGAAGTTATCCAGGTTTAGTGCGACCTGTCCCTCATACAATCTGGAAGACCATTTCTAAGAAAAAGAGTACAAAACTGAGTACAAGCTTAGGCATGAGAGGGACCATTTCTTCGGAATGAGAAAAGATACCAGCAAATTACTAGTGCCTTGAAGATTCAGATTTCATACTTTAACACAGAAAAATACATCTTGATTGCCACCTGCCTCCCCTCCCTAGCTGGCTCCCCACCCCAACCCCACCTCACTCTTCAGCTTCCAGCACCCACAGGGGAAGCAAGAAGCCCTGTGCTGAAGCTTTGAATTACACAATTCATAACCCAGAACTATTTACTGAGAACATGGTATGAACATCACTTTCAAGTACATTATTTTAGAGAAGCCAGCGGCTTTATCTAAAGGACCTCCTTCTTAATTTATTTTTTAAACTGAAATTAGTTGATTTACAGTCGTGTGAATTTCTGCTGTATAGCAAAATGATTCAGTTATACATATGTATGTATACACATACACAGTCTTTTTAAAATATTCTTTTCCCATTATGGTTTATCATCAGATATTGCATATAGCTCCCTGTACTATACAGTAGGGCCTTGTTGTTTTTCCGTTCTCCGTATATTTAATAGCTTACACTTGCTAGCCCCAACCTCCCACTCGGTCCCTCTCCCAGCCCCCTCCCCCTTGGCAACCACACATCTGGTCTCTTTGGTGGAGGACCTTCTGGATTCTCCTAGCCAGCACCTGAGGATGAGAACTCAGAGCAACAGTGCTACTGATTGCAGTGACGCGGACCAAGAAGGTAGTGGGCTTTTGGACATGGTTTTTCTGTTTCCCACTCGAACGGATTTTATCTCTGAGAGCTTTGTGTCCCTTCAGGCTGCATGTCCTCACGATAGAATTATCTAGAACAGTCCACTCTCCTCAGATACACTCAGCAGACTGGGGGGTGGGGGGGACTCACCATCAAAATCCTGTGACTTTTCGTAAATAGGTACAGACGTCCGCCCGCTGCTCCATGCTACGTGCTCCAAGTGCACAGCCCCATTTCGCCCGTTTCTGTTCCTCTGCCTCCCCATTCCTTTCCCTCTGTGCCTGGAGGCCAAGGGGCGACCCCGGACCCTACGAGCCGGGCCCCAAGGGGGCCCCCAATCCCTCCTCACCTCATCTCATTTCCCAGGACAGAAATGCATTCGCCCCGGGGAGTCTGGCCTTCAGCGCTAAAGGGATATCCACTTTGGTTAGATTTCGGGCTACGGCTTGTCGGTTAGGAGTAGGTGACAGGTGATGATGGCGTTGTCGCTGTAAATCAGAGTCACCATTAGTGAAGAACCTGAGAGAAGAGAGGGTAGGAGAGGCAGGTCCCTCGCCCACAGTCCTGGCTTTGCCACCCACAGCTGTGTGACCTAGGGCAGGTTATTTGACCTCTCTGTGCCTCTGAAAAATAGCGATAATAAATGTACTGCCTCATGGATAAATTAATAGTTGCTCAGTGAGTTATCACTATGATTTCTGAGATCCCGACTATATCGGGGGCTCCAGGCCTTGTGCACGTGGGGAGGGAAGGAGGGCTGGGAAGGATTATTTGCACCCGATGCATCGCTTCCCGTTTTTCTGAGTTCTGCTTGCTAGGATGAGACAAGAGCTCACGGCTGTGTTCCCTAGGATGGCCCTGGGGCAGGCTGGGTAACGGTGAGGATACGCGTGTCCTAATCCTGGGACCTGTGAATGTTTCTTCTCTGACCAAAGGGACTTGCAGGAGTGATTAAGTTAGGGATCTGGGGATGGGGTGATGACCCTGCCTTATCTGGGCGGGCCTCCAGTGTCATCACAAATATTCTCATGAGACAGACACTCAAGTGGGGGAGACAGAGAGCAGGGAGCAGGCGATGTGGCCCAGAGGCTGACACTGGAGTAGAGTGGCCTGGAGCCCCCGGAGGCTGGAAGAAGCAGGGAACGGATTCTCCCCTAGAGCCTCCATGTTGATTTCGGACTTCCGCTCTCCCGACATGTAAGGCAACAGACTTCTGTTGGGACAGGCCACTCAGTGCATGGGGATCTGTGACGGCACAGTTCTAGGAAGCAAGTCCAAGCAGCCACTGCGGCCAACCCGCTGATGGAGCCGATGAACCGCAGCTGCTCCTGAGAACAAGTCCAAGGGCCGCCCCCAAGGAACCAACTTCTTACCCCAGGCGCTGTCCCCGGGGGAGCGGATGCTGATAGGCTGGAGACAAGTGCCCGCTTCTCCATCCCATCGCGAGTTCTGGGACGCTGCCTACTGAACCTTTTCAGTGGACCTGGCTGGCCGGTAAAACAAGCTCCCGTGAACACACGGGGACTCCAGGGACAGGTGGCAATTGGGAGCTCGGCCAGCACCTCCTCTGGGGCTGTCTGTCAGGCTCCTCACCCATCTCCGGCTTTGCCCGCCCCGCGCTCCCCCTCGGAGTCCTCCCACCGACACGGGCCTCGGAGCTCCTGCCTGCACCTGCTGCTGCACACACTGCACACGCATCGGCTCCCGACCCTTCACAGGCACCCCAGGAGGCAGGAACTTGGTCCGCCTCATCTTACAGACCGGGAGACTGACTGAGTGAGTTAGGGGATTGTTTGAGCTAGCTCAAGGTCAGCCGGCTGGTGAGTGGCCGCTGCAGAGCGGCAATGTGAACCTGGCCAGTTGGCCTCTGAGGTCAGGCGTCTCACCCCCACCCTATGTGCCTTTCACCCTGTGGCCCATGCGTCGCCCTCTGGCTCCTCACACCGCAGCTCACAGCGACGCCGGATCCTTAACCCACTGACCAAGGCCAGGGATCAAACCTGTGTCCTCATGGATGCTAGCCAGATTCATTTCCATGACAGGAACTCCCTGTTGCATTTTTTTAGATTCCACATATAAGTGGTATCATACGGTATTTGTCTTTCTTTTTTTTTTCTTTTTACTCTGAGGAAGTTTATTTTACCCTTTATTACAAAGGCACAGACGTCATCTGAGACTTCAGCTATTAACCACACTGCATCAGTGTCACACCAACATGCAACTTCATATAATTATTAATGCTGATAGCTTCCTGACAATTCCTAAAGAGTTGTAGATTCTCTCTATAAATAATTCTTAGAAGTACTGGAACTTAAGACCCATAAAAAGACCTGAAATTTTATGCAAGGGCAGGTATTTGTCTGACTTTTTTTTCACTTGGCATAATGCCCTCCAAGCCCAGCCACGTTGCTGAAAGTGGTAAATGTCACTCTTTTTAATGGCTGAGTAGCATTCCATTCTGTATCTAAAGCACATCGCTTGCTCCGCGCAAATGAAAATCGGAAAGAGCTGCAAACTCTAACCTCTCTGAGGTGAGAGTCCCAGTTCCATAAAGACAGTAAAGGCTCTGAGAAGTCCTGCAGCCGGGCCTCCTGGTCAGAGGTCACTTCCTAAACCCTTTCTTTACACAGCACACGATGACCTCCACTGGACTGTGCCTAACATATTTTTGGGAAACATGAAATGTTAACACTTCACCTCAAATTCACCATGATGTGATGAGTCACAGAGCCGAGGTCCCAGAGCTGTGAGCTATATTCTTTCAAAGAATACCACCTCCATGGTGTAGACCAGAGATTCTCAACTAAAGGCAATTTCTCCTCTCAGGGTTGGCCATATTCAGACATATTTACATCAGAGCCGGTTGGGGGAGTGCTCAGGATGGTGCTAAACATTCTATAAGGCATGGGGTCATTTAATACCATTTTATGTAATTTTCTGTTGAGCTTAGCACAACAGAAAATTATCTGCCCCAAATGCCAGTAGTGCTGAGGTTGAGAAACCCTGGGCTGGAGCCACGGAATCTTGAGCAAATAAAGCACTTAATCCTCTGATAATGACCTGAAAATTGCTATGATGGATTCTGGACTCCGGGCAATTTAGTATTTTCCATAGACAGCATAAAAGCCTTCCTCGGGGTGTCCTACACTCCTCCTATGTCTTCTGCACAGCAAAAAAACTTTAAATGTTATTTAATTGTTTAACAAAAAATGTGAGTCAGCAGTGATTTAGCTGTCAGGCTTAGAGTGACCTAAACGAGCATATTGATAAAATACCAACACATGGCTTACTTGCGAAAGATGAAATATTGAACCACTGAAATGTCATAATTTGGGCTCATTTCACCCTCCAACTGTACACCCTAAAGCAAACAAATATGTTACACACACACACACACACACACACACACACACGGTTAACAAATGACTGACATTGGATGGTTATGTGTCCTCTCTCTCCTCCACCCTTTTCCCGAGCACAGAGAACAGAAATTCGGTCTAAAGACAGTACTCAGAATGGACTAAGAAAAAGGAGGAGCCTTACAAATCGGCACAGTGCACCTTTCCTAATCAGAGGTTGACCAGGACACACCCTCCTTCCAAAGTGCTGGAGCCTTGCCTTGCTGCCTATCACACAGACGTGGGCCTTTGAAGGAGAAGGGCTGACTGTAGGAAGTTTAGGCTGGGGGCACATAGTTTCACGGTTCATAGGCAAGTTTGCTTGTGGCTTCCCCACAGATTAAATTCTTTCAAGCCCTTGGCCTGTGTGTCGGTGTTAATTTGCATGGTATGATTTTTTTTTTCCATCTGATTTACA
Organism: Catagonus wagneri; assembly: GCA_004024745.2. Lineage (NCBI taxonomy): Eukaryota > Metazoa > Chordata > Mammalia > Artiodactyla > Tayassuidae > Catagonus > Catagonus wagneri. Next base: position 4,857,950 of record PVHT021183560.1, on the reverse strand, counting down.
CACTGAGAGGATAATTGCAGAGCTTGGCCTCTTTTCCTCCTCAGCATGAGAAGTCACCCACGGGATAGGGTAATTTATTGAAATATTAATGTGTTTTTTGTTCCTGTGGAATTTTACCCAAGGTGGCCAGACCTTATGTTTCCTTGTTTGGGGGGATGTTTATGATCCAGGACCACGCAGAAGTGGAGATAAGCTTTCACCTTCCTTCTCTGGTTTAAATTTTTTTTTTTTTGGTAAATCCTAAACTTGGGGAAGGGATAGGCAAGAAAGGGGTGAGGGCGGGCCAGAGAGTAGGAGGTGTGGACAGAAGCACAGATTTCTGGGGATGGATGCAGGTTCTCCACGGTTAGGAAAGGAAAGCAGGCGAGGGTTCCTGAGTCTGGCCCGTTTCCTAGAGGTGACCCAAAGCAGAAGGAAACAGCTGTGCGCCCGGGAAGGTGCATTTTAGGCGCCAGAAACCCATCTAAGCAAATAATGCTGTGCTTGAGTTTGGCCCAGAAGCAGCACTGCCACCCTCCTGCATGAGACCAGCTGGCCTGGAGGGTCTTCTTCAAATGTTCCATTACCTAAGACGCTCCCCCACAATAGAGGGCTTGGGGGGAGGAACTCCAGCGAGGACTGAGCTTGAATTTCCAACCAACCTAGTAGGAAGCGGGGCTTAGAGTCCCATGTGCTGTGATTTTAGAGCGAGAAATGAATCATTTTTACCCTAGAGCAGAATCCGGTTCTGAAGACTAACAATTTCAGCCCGACCGTCTCAGTGGTTTAACACAGGTAAGGCTTATTTCTCACCCACGCTGCTTGTCTAGTGAAGCTCACAGGGACTGTGCCCCACAGAGGGACTCGGGAATCAACGGGATAGACACACCAGGATCCCAGCGCGGGGCCCTCGGAGCAGGCAGGGTTAGAAAAGACAGGAACTGGAGGGTTAAGTACTGGTTCTTAAACGCTCTGGCGGGGAAGTGATGCAGACGATTTTATTTTTTTTTGCTTTTTTAGGACCGCACCTACAGCATATGGAGGTTCCCAGGCTAGGGGTCTAGTTGGAGCTACAGCTGCCGGCCTACACTACAGCCACAGCAACGCCAGATCTGAGCCATGTCTGTGACCTATACCACAGCTCATGGTGCCAGATCCTTAACCCACTGAGTGAAGCCAGGGATCGAACCCACAACTTCATGGTTTCTAAGCAGATTCGTTTCCCCTGCGCCAAGACAGGAACTCCGATGTAGATGATTTTAATGCACATCCCGTGGGCTAGAACTAGGCACATGGTCCAACCTAACTGCCAGAGGGACACCCAGGGGGAACCCATGGATTTTGGTGCCTCTGCCACAGCCTTGTAGGACTTATTTAACTTAGGATGCGTCTTTTTATTTAATACCCTTTGTTTTCTTTTTAGGGCAATGCCTTCTGCATCCGGAAATTCCCAGGCTAGGGGTTGAATGGGAGCTGCAGCTGCCTGCCTACACCACAGCCACAGCAACACCAGATCCGAGGAGCATCTGCTATCTACACCAAAGCGTGCGGCAACGAGGGATCATTAACCCGCTGAGCCCAGGGATCGCGCCTGCATCCCCATGCACACTATGTCGGGTTCTTAAACCACTGAGCCACAACAGATCTCTCTACCTACCGCTCTTAATATTTGCATCACAAATGTATTTGGGGGGGGGGCCCTGTCTCCCGTATTGTCTTACTCTCATCCCCTCAAACCTGGTAACCAGGCCATCCTTCCAGTTTACTAAGGAGGAGGTGAAGGTCTGCCCGGTGGAAGTGACACCGTTGTCCGTGGAAAAGGAGAGACTGACAGCCAGGGTTTCTGACCTCAGCCTTTTCTGCTCTTCCCCAGGGGCTGCGGAGAAAGGGAGGCTTTGCCAAGGATTTATTTAGACTGTTGATGGAAACTCCTTAAAAATCAGGATGCTGGTGGAGGTGGAAGCACAGAACCTGCTTATCTGCTTCCTGTTCAGAAAGTAATAACTGTACCAAGATTTCAGTGAAATTTTTGCCAAATGGGCTGATTTCCCTACACAAACACCTTCCTTTCTGTTTGAAATACGATCATTTCCTCCTCCTCCCCCTCCTCCAGGTGCTGTGTCGCAATAGATCACTTATTTTCACTGTGGGTTTAACTGGGTCCCCAACCCTATTCTGACCTCTCAGAGTCACAGCTCCGGCTCAGTGGCTAGGACCTACCCAGAGTCAAGGGCTTCTGAGCTGGCGTGGATGGCATGCAGCGGACCAGATGCAAAGGGGACACCCTAGGTGTGGGAACCCTGTGGACCTCTGTCCCTGTGAACAGGAATCAGACGGAAGAGGAACCAGTGACCGCCCCCCAAAGGCCCTATAGTCTGAATAACAACAAGGAAAATAGTTTACCTTTACCTATAGCATTTACACTGCACCAAGCGCTATTTAAGCACTTTTGCAATTTTTTCTTTTCTTTTTACATTCACACCCACGGCATATGGAAGTTCCCAGGATAGTGGTCAAATCGGAGCTACACCTGAGGCCTAGACCTCAGCCACAGCAACACCACATCCGAGCCACCTCTGCGACCTACACCAAGGCCTTGCAGCAACACTGGATCCTGAACCCACTGAGTGAGGCCAGGGATCAAACCCACATCCTCGCAGAGACCACCTCTGAATATGGGTGAGAGATTCTACCAATCATGTTTTAACCCTTTGACTACAAAAACAAAATTTTTTTTAGTATTTAAAAAAAAAGGTCTACAGTGTATAAGGATGGGTTGGGCTATTTTAAAAGCTTTTGAGGGTAATGGCCAGCTTCCTCTCCAGAAAGACCCCAGCAGCCTATACCTCCGGAGCAGCGTGGTGATGAAAGCGGTTCTGCTTGGCCTGACCCCTCCACGGGGCCTCGAAGGGCTGGGATTCTGAGAGCACCGCCGCCTAAGCCTCCAGCACTCAAATCGCATCTCAGATTCGTTTCCCGGACCCGATCTAAGACAGGAGGCCAAGTTGACGGGAATACAGAACTTCTGCCTTTGCAACCCAGTTTCGTGCGTAGCAGAGCTTGTCTGAGCTCAGCTCTCATCTGAAGATGGGGATAGTAATTACAGTGCCTCTCCGACGGGTTGTTCTGAGGATTAAATGAGATGGCATGTGGGGTGGTCAGTCCTGCGCCTCATGCGGAGTTAGTGCCGAGCAAGGGTCAGCCGTGGTCAAAGCCACGCACTCACCAGAGGCACAGTCACGGTCACGGGGAAAAAGATCTCTGGAGAGGGGCGATCAGCCCGTTTAACCAGCTTGATAAATGCTTTCAAAGAAGGAAAAGGAAGGAAAAGGAAGGGGAGGGGGGCTTCCCGTCCAATCACTAAGGAACATTGACTGACTGGTTTTCCCTCAGAAAGGTGTGTGTGTGTGTAATTTCCGAAATAGGGAGCCTAACTGTAGCCTGGCCCAGGTCTGTGTTTTCTCCCCGCCTGCAAGCCCTAGGTATTTGATGTCAAAGTCACTGCGCAGAGATCAATACGTGTATTTCCTCTTTGGAAGCACCAGACAGAATTAGGTAAGGGAGGCCAGGGGCTGCTTTGGTGTTTTTTTTTCCTGGCATCTGGGGACTATGAAAGCTGTTTCCTCCTCCTCCTCCACCTAGGCAGGCATCAAACATTAATGAATAAGACTGGCTATTGATGGGTATCAAATAATCCATACGGAACATCAAAGAATAACCAGTCAGTGATCCTAGACCTACAGGTGACCCAGGGCTGTACGAACCAGGGCCCCTGCTCCATACGTGACACACATAACCTCACTCTATCCTCTCGGTGCGCCTTGGGGTAGGTATCACCACCTGTTTTACAGAGCAGGAAACTGAGGCTGGAGGAAATGAGCCTCAGATCTATCAATGTTTACAGAGCAGACTCAGGATTGAGACCCACAACTCCCTAACCACAAAGCCTCTGAGGTCCTCTTCTAGTCATTCAGTTACCAAACATTTATTAAGCACACGTTAAGTATAAGCACCATTTTGGACCCTGGGGTGACACTGCCAAAGAAGCAAACAAGCAACCGTCCTTCTGTTTGTTTCCCATGGTTGCCCCCACAAATGACCCTGAACATGGTGGCTTTACAGAAATTCATTCTCAGAGTCCTGGAGCCCAAGAGTAGGAAATCATGGTGCCAGCAAGGCCATGCTCCTTCTGGGGGGCTCCACGGGAGAATGGATGCTTTGCTTCTTCCAGCTCTGGTGGCTGCTGGCATTCCTTGGCTTGTGGCCACATCACCCCTGTCTCTGCCTTCTGGGTCACAGTGTCTCCTCCTTTTGTGTCTGTGTCTAATCTCGCTCTGCTTTTCTCTTATAAGGACACTTGACATAGGATTTAGGGCACTCCCAGATAATTCAACCTGATCTCCACTTCTCATGATTCTTAACTTCATTACAAAGAGCTTCTGCAAAGAGACTTTTTTTTTCCCCAAATAAGATAATGGTGCCATGTTCTAAGGGTCAGGGCATGGCTATATCTATTCCATTCAATACACCCTTAAAAAACTTTCAATCTATGGAGGATATACACCAAGCATATTAATCAATAAAAGGGCATTAAGTCATGTTAAGAGCTCTGGTGAAAATAAAGCAGAGCTGGTAAAGGAAGGACCGGGATCCTTTCAGGTTGGAGGGACAGGAAAGATTTCTCTGCATGGGCAGTTTTGCAAGTTGACCTGAAGGCTAAGAGAGAGTCTGCTGATCATCTGGGGGCGGTGGTGCTGGGGATGTCCTTGCCCATCTCCTTGTTTATTTACAGCTTAATGAGTAATATTCGGGCGTGAGGTGAGCACAGCGCCCCCTGCCAGGAGAGGAAGGAAGAAGCACTTTCATACATGCAGATGAGGTGATTTTTACATGTAGCCTAAACAGAGGGCTAGCTCTGCTCCATCAAAAAGAAGGGCTGCAGATCAATTGCTATAAATCCAAGCTCATCATTTTTGGCCAGGCTCCGCAGACCTTTCAGTGGATTTACAGCTAATAACAGAACGGCTTGCCACCTCACTCAGTTACCCGAGGTGTCCGTTTTGCAATGAGTTTAACCCAGAGGGACCATCGGTAAGTGCCACTGTTCAAATTAACCATCCAAGGGTTGCTTTATTGATGGTTCTTTTCACCTAGGCTGGGCCTCGGCCTATAACCTATTTTAGTATTTTTCCAGCCCAATATTTTGCAGTCACATTCCGCAGCATACGGTTGTGATGTATGGATTACCTGTCAGCTCGCTGGTCATAGCAGATCCCAAAGAATTGTCTGTGGAGAATCCAGCCTCCCCTCAGCCCTTCAGCTCCTCTCTGGACAAAGGTCGGCGGCTTGGGTTCACTCATCTATCCCTTTGGACTCCTCAACCTTCATAAAGAGCCTTTGCCCCTACCTCGAGTTCAGTTAATTACCAGATCTATTTCTCTGTCCTGAATGACAACCTTGACAAGCCACCCTGCAGGCACTGCCAGGGGTTTTATATTAAATATACTGTCACTCTGTGTGTATCTGAAGCTATAGCAGAGAGAAAAAAAAAAAGCTGTTATGTAAATGATAAAATACTCCCTTTATATAAATAAATCTTTTATGTTAATCCTTTATGGGAATGACAAAACAATCTTTTTATAAAAAAATAAAATGGCAACTGCATGGCCTTTGTATTTGTAAGAAGACTGTAGGGGGCTGCATGGTGCTTCCCCAAAAGACATGTCTGTGACTTAATCCCCAAAACCTATGAATGTGACCTTATTCAGAAAAAGAGTGTGTGCAGACGTAACTAAGGATCTGGAGATGAGACTGTCTTGGATTATCCAGGTGAGTCCTAAACCCAATGACATGTGTCCTTATAGGAGAGAGACACGGGGAGAAGAGCAGAAGACAGAGACTCATGGAGACAGAGAGGAGGTGATATGATTATGGAAGCAGAGACTAGAGTGATGCAGCTGTAAGCCAAGGGATGCTGGCAGCCATTACAAGGTGGAAGAGGCACAGGACACATTCTCCTGTACAGCCTCTAGAGGGCGTGCTGCTCTCTGCCACACCTGGATTTCTGATTTCAGCCTCAATAAATTTACATTGTTTTGAGCCCCCAGCAATGACTTTAAGCAGTGGCAATTTGTCACAGCAGCCCTAGGAAACAAATACAGTGACTGAATTCCCTTTTCAGAACCTGCTCAGGAAATGCCTGGAGATCTGATGCCTTAAAGGCTAGACTTCCAGCTTCCTAGAAGTGGGACATCTCAGACACCCGGCTGTTGACCTGTAGCTCCTAAAAGGTTCTCTGTCAAAGGGTCCAGGTTACTGAGGCAGAAAAGTGGTATAAAACCCATCCTTGATGGTATACTTAATTTTCTGATGGCAAATTACACTAAAAGATCTCAGTTTCTCAACATTATGACATAATAACAGAATGATTATAGTTGTAATAAACATGGAGCCCAGATTTTCCCCTGTGTTGCTTTGAGGCCATGGAGTGGCACCTAAGGCGCTTTTGTCCATTTCAGTGGAGCGTCCTCTGAGAGGCCTGGCCTCTGGGGGTCTCACTACAAGGCAGCACTTGCGGTTCCTGCCAAGTTTTTTCATCAGGGGTCGTACATGAAGTTCACTGGACAACTGAAGCCTCACCAACCTGGAGGGGATGCCAGGGGCTGCTGCTTTATAATAAAACACAGACAGACTGGACGACTTTCCATGGGAATACACAGGTCAACTTCTTACTGGCGGTAAAGACCGAACTTTTTCAGTAACGAACTAATTTCAGACTGTTTAAGAGAGCTTCGGGAAGCTGAAAGGACTCTGCATATCCAATGTTAACCATACGAACATTTATCACTAGGGTTTAGAGTGACCTGTTAGGAAACCAAAGCAAAGAGTCCACAGGGCTCAATTGCTCACGAGCATTGGCCAAGCCATAGGGGGGGGCCTCAGAGAGCAAAGACCGCCCTCCTTAGTGGTAGTAACTGAGAGTGGGAGGCAAGGGGAGCAGGAAGCTTGGGTTTTAGGCACATCAATTTTAGAGAAAAGAAGAAAAGAAGTCGACTCTATTACAGATGAGTGGTTTTCAAGTTTTTTTTCCCAATAGAAATCTTACACAGAATCCCCAATGTATAAAACAGGTAAAAACTTGTAGTTTATTGTTATAAAATCAAATCTACGTGGTCAGATATGAAAAATTATTTTTAAAAGTTAAGAAGAACAGAAGGGTAATAGGATTACGAGATCAAGCACTCAAAATCGGGCCTAATAGAGGACAGTAATAGTCTTATTTCAGTACCCAATTACTTTCTGCCTATTAATTTGGGAGCAGCGTATTAAAAAAAATCCTGATAAATACATAAGTTGTTGGGACAGGAAGCAGTTTTGAACAGCTCACCTTCCAATCTCAGGATACTCATCAATGAAACAAAGATGTGAGGAGAAGCCACTGTTCACCTAAATTACCGCTGACATTAATCTCAGTGCCCTACAGAGTGCAAAAACACGATCAGGCGTTCAGGTGTCAGTTTTCTCATATTGCATCAACATCGCCTCAAAGTATATGCTTTCAAAGTGTAATCATTTGCAGAGCCTGGAAGCACCTCCAGGAACCGTGGACATTCATGAAACCCACTTGAGGAATGCTTGTCCGTATTTTCACTCCTACAGACTTGATAGAGTAAGTTCTGATTGAGGATGGGCAAAGTTTGGAAAGCAGAGCTGCAGGAGGCTTCAGGGACCACAGACATTCTTTTCATTTCAGGGACATAAGTGACCCTGAAGGTTAAGTGCTTCCCTTGAGGATGAACACACAGGTGTCTTGGCTCCCAGGGGAGCTGTCAGGAAAAAGAGACAGGAGCCCATTAATGGGCCCACGTGGATTTCTTCTTTAGGCCCCCATGAAGACAGCATGGTCGATTTAAGAGAAAGCCCAAATAAAGATTCCTACTTCTTGCCAGAATTTTAATGGTTGGTGTAAAAGTTCTGCACAGGTTAAGACTTTGTAATGAATGAATTTCTCTTAAAAAGCTGTGGTGAAACTCCAGAACAGGGATTACAGGAGGTAGAAACTGCAGCAGGCATCAGCTGAGACACTTTCTAGTATCACTTTGGTCACTGAAGTTCTTCTAGGTCACTTGAGGTCTGGGCATCCAGCCGGCTTTGGGGGAACTGCTCTTCCCAAGGCGAGCCACGTAGCCCGAATGGAGAGTTCAATGGAGTTTCCAATGACTCCGCCCCCCCAATCCCCGGCATCAGTGATTGGTTGAGGCGTGGGGGCCTCAAAATTGGACCAATCATTACCCTGTACAGCCTAGCTGTATTTCCCAGACTTGACCAATCAGCGTCTTTACTCCGAATCTTTCTTTTTGGGAAATCTGAGAAGCCCTTTTCTCTTCCTGGGCCCAGGGCACTGGGAAGGATTAAGACAGGCAGATAGATTAAGCATAGGGAAAGTAGAGACAGATGACTGAGGTTTGGTTACTTGATTTTCTCCATTTCCTTTTCCTGCTTGCGCTGATGGGAGCTGGGTTTCTGCCCCTTGAAATCAAAGTATCCGACCAAAGAGTATTGGCAACACTTCGCACACATAATGTACTCTTTCCTAAGAAAATAAACATATGCACAGAATGCAAAGCACGCCTCAAATTTAAGGGAAATACACACCTCATCACTTGAACTCAGTAAGATTCTCTGATCTCAGTTTAAAAAAAAAAAACTGCGATGAAACCGTGGTTGATAAGGGTCTTGATTTGATTATGAAATTGTGACCAGTCAGTCTTTCTTTCTCTAATATCTTTCAGTGCTCAGAGGAGCACGGAATGCATAAATAAGCAGCGGCTGGTTGTGCAGAATTTTTAACTCAGAGTGGAAAGACATGAGCTGTGTTGTGAGTGCGGGTAAACACACCTTCCCCGCAGAATTGGTAACTATTCATTCAGCCACTGAAGAAAACGGATCAGAAATATAAAAATCCCACTTAAACTGATGAACCTGAGACCCTGTGGGACACTTGCATTGGCAGGAGAGACAGTTTGTCCCTTGGTACAGACTCCACTTTGGTGAGCATCATCAAGACTACTGTCCCACGACCTGCAGAGCCTGACCCGGATGTGGACAGTTGAAGACAAGTTTGCTGAGAGCTGAACTTGACTTCCCAGGGCTAAACAGCTCTGATTTTCTTCTTCCAGCAGAGCTCTTTTCTAACCCCTCCACCTTCCCAAGTTTTCTAAAATCTTCTCTCTTCCCAGGCCATCTTGTTTTTACGGTCCAGCGTCTCAGCTCTCGTGCCCCTGCGCCAACCACTCCTTAAGTTTCTCTTTTACTCTCCATATTTTGCTGAATTTTATTACAGCTTCTTGGCTTCTTAGGAACCACAGCCTTCCACTGTTTTCTCTTCCCTGTGGCTCTGCGAAGTTATCTGGTTTGTTACTAGGGAAAGTAATAAAATAGCCTTTTTCTGGTTCTTAACCCTGCTTCTTGCTCAAGCCAAATTACGCTGGCTGTCTCCAGTTCTTGGCGTCCAAGGTCAGCCTCCAGGGATCAAAAGTCCTGGATGCTGGCATCTCCAAGGCACTCAAACTCAGTTCTGATTTCACATTTCAACCACGGGACATCCTGCCAAGTGACAGGCCATAAAAAGAACTAAATCCATTCTTCCCCCATACTGTGGCTTCCATTAGGCATATATGTGCGTGCCTGCCTGGAATAACAGGTACCCAGATGCTCCTTCTCCTAGGAACTTCTGCTCCACTAACGCGGCAGCTGTTAAAACGGTATCCTCACTCACCTTTGAGCCATGCGAAAGCCTGCTTCAGCAGGATCCACGGGCTCTCATCAGCCTCCAGTTTAATGAATAATCACAAGGAAAACACAGGTCAGCACCTACCCAGGAGCGGGCAGGGATCTGGCTCGGTTAGGGCCTCTCTGGGTTTCCCGCTTTTCTTGAACGCATGACTTCTTGGCTGCTCTTCCTCAGAAAGCTCAGGAAGCTGAGGAAATTCTCTCTTCTTGGCAAATGACACCTTCCCAAGTTTCCTTCAGGGCTTTTTTATTTTTCTGGCAATTGATTTTATTTACACGACTGCGATAGAGAGAACATTCCAGATCCCAACTTCTGAAGGTCTCGGTAGGCTGGCTTCGCCTTAGACTTTTATAGGGAGGGGTAGATGGTTATAAGTGGGGCGACTTTACAGTTAAGGTTGGTTCTGTTCAAGGCTTTTTTTTTTTCCCCCATAGGAGATAATAGGCCACTGACTAACAGCCCCCAAATTCTGATGTCATCAGTCCCTAATTACTTGTTCCTCAGATATTCGCTCTGGCTCTTCCTTCTAGGAAACCAAAAAACTGGTGTACGTGTGTGACCATGTGCGAACTGAGGGAGTTTTGTGCCAGGAGCAAGCGGCTGTTCATAGTCACGTGAATCTCAGGTAGCTGCCAGGAAGCTGGACAGTGCACAGTCCTAACAATTAATGATACAGAGAGGATGAGTCTGGTTAGGGAGGGACCGGAGTGGGTGGAGGTGGTGAGAAAAGCCCTTCCAGAAGAGGAGAAGCAAGGACCTGTGGACATTCAAGGATGCAGCATGGTGGAGCTGATGATTAGAGAGCATGGATTCTAGGTTTGCTAGCGGCCTGCTTTTGGAAGACCAGTTCTAACCACCTCCCTTCCCATTTTCTCTATAATATGAAGCAAAAAAGCGGCGCTGAATTTGTTTTCTATGCCGTGTAACAGATCACCAGCAACCTGGTGGCTTTCAACAACATCCATTCATGAGCTCCCCGAGCTATAGGTCAGACATCCAGCTTGGCGTGACTGAGTTCTCTGCACAGGCTTTGTGAGGTTGAAGTTATGTCGTTGGCCAGGTTGAGTTCTTATCTGGAGAGTCTGAGGAAGTCTCTGCTTCCATGCTCATTCCTGTTGTCAGCAGAATTCATTTCTTTGGGGTCCTAGGACCGAAGTCCCTGTCTCCTGGCTGGCTTTCAGCTGGGGGCCCGTCTTAGACCCGAAGGTCACTCACATCTCCTGCCAGAAGGCCTCCCTCCATCTTCAAGTCAATGAGAGTACATCCCACCCTTCCCGTACTTGCAGTGTCTGACTTCCTCTTCTTTGACCAGCTGGAGAAAACACTCAGCTTTTAAAGGGCTTGGGTGATCAGGACCTGCAAATATGGATAAATTCCCTAGCCTGAGGTTAACCCCTCTGGGACTTTAATTATGTCCCCTTTACTGCAGTACCTCGACTAGCATTGGCTTGGATAACGAGGAGGTGTGTGTACCTCAGGCCCTGGTCCCCCAGGGGGTGCCTCTTGGAATCCTGCACCTACATCCAGAGAAACTGTGAGGCTTGAGTTAGCGAGTGTTGTGTGGACCTGGCACATACCAAGCATGCCTTCAGGGAGGAAGATCTGCGTGCAAAGAATTAGCCAGTTGAGTTCCCAGATGGATGAGCACTTGGTTAGGATACAAGGAGGGTGTTAGGGGTTGGGAGCCATGGAAGAGCTGACGAACATCTTCCAGATTTTGGCCCAGAGCCTTCATTTTGATATAGCTGGAAACAGGAAGTGTTTGGCTCAACAGCATAGGTTTCTTCCCTGATTGAAGTCTTCGCTGCGGTCATGGCAGCGAGGACCGGGCTTTGGAATGAGGGAGAAGGAACCTGGAAATGGCCTCTGGATTAGCCCTTTCAGAAACCATCGGCTTGGAGCTCTTAACTCTGAGAGGAGTGGAGAGGTTTCCTCCAGCTACAAGTCCTGGGATTGGGAAACCATGAAAATAGCTTTTCCCCAAACCAGCCAAGCAAGGCTCTAATTGGGAGAAAAAGAGAAATGGGAGACCAGATGCCCACTCCCTCGGCTGACCATACACAGGTTGTGGTTGAGGTCTCTTTTCAGATCCAAGGAGGCCGTTTCCTTTCTTAGCCTGGCATCATTGGCGGCAGAATCAGACGACGGGCCAGGGCTCTGCTGACTCTGGGTGAAAGACAAACGGCCAGCATCCATGAATAAGAACCTGGGACTTTTATCCACTCTGCTAGTTGAACTGCCAGTTCCCAATAAATCTGTGCTCCAAATGACCTGGGGCCAGCTCGAGATAAGCAGGAAAGAGATAAAAAGATGGGGGTGGGAATAAAGAGATTTTTATCTTTCATTCCTCAGATGCCACGGTAGGAAAGAGCTTTTCCTCCCATAATTCCTAGATTAGACCATTCTTGTGTCCAGCTGAATTTTTTTCACCTCCTCTGGCTCTCTCTCCCCACTCGCCTCCATCTGCTTTGGCTTCTGGATCTTCTCAAGGCTTCTCTCAGGAACACTGGAGCCAATTTACTCCTCTTAAACAACTGTCATTTTTTGCAAAGCCGTACAGTCTCTTTGCTGCGATTTTCAAAAAGACTCGGCCAGGCTTTCTTCAGTGACAGCAAGTAGGCAGGAGGGAAAGGCAGGAGCTTCTGACGGAGGCTCACACACACACACAGACGTTTGAGAAATGCTGAATCAGTAATTACAGCAAAATATAACCTCCTCGATACTTGAGGGAGAGGTCAGGAAAGAAAAGCAGAAAGTAGAGAAATTGCAACTGTGCTGTAGCTGCTGGACTTTCTACACCAGAGAGGCACGACCCCGTTTGACCTTGACTGCAAGACCAGAGGGTTACAGAGGAACCGACCAAAGATATGTGGGCAAATGGCCAAGCCACACTAACCAGCTTTGACATGTCAAAGGACAGATGTTGTCTGGCTCGGGCAGCTTCTGGGCAGGGAAGAAAGCCTGAGCTCAGCCTGTAAGATGTAAGGGCAGCAGCAAGGCGAACCTGGGCTGCAGGTAAGCCCCGCCTTCCACCATGACTTTGCAAGGAAAAGGCTTCCTCTGGCCTGTTAGTTTAAGACCTGAAATAGGGAAGACCCCATTCCCTGGTGCCCTGTGCCCACTTTTCTTCACTATTCATGACGGATGCCAAATGTGTCGTGGAGGCTGGCGCAGGACTGCTCGCTGTGATCAGTGGCTGACCCGACAGAAACACTCTCCCTGATTGCATTTTTAACTTGGATTGTGCCACACTTAGTTGCATTTGGAGGGGGAAAGAGAGGAAGGGAGGGAAGAACAGCTGGTTGGGGAGGTTTGCAGAAAAGCCTCAGTTGTCAGCATGAGGACTGCCCATCCTACCCACATACGTGTTTTGCTCTTTTTTTTTTTTTTTTTTGTCTTTTCAGGACCACAACCGTGGCATATGGAGGTTCCCAGGCTAGGGGTCAAATTGGAGCTGCAGCTGCCGGACGACGCCTCAGCCCCAGCAACGCCAGATCCTTGCTACATCAGTGACCTACACCACAGCTCACAGCAACACCAGATCCTTAACCCAGGCCAGGGATCGAACCTGCGTCCTCATGGATGCTAGTCGTATTTGTTTCTGCTGAGCCATGATGGGAACTCTCTTTTGCATCATTTTGACTTAACTAAATATTGACATCCTTTTAACAAATATTGATCGAGAGCCTGAAACATTCAAAACAGTGCAGAAGCTCCATCTTCCACTGAAATCAAAAAGGAACGTACCAAGGGGGAAAAAGACGGGTTGTGTCCTATCTCTGACTGGTAATGAGCTCAAGTTATAAAAAGACACTTTCTGATTTCACACTGTTACTTAATCACTCACTCAGACTAACGGGATTTTTCTGGGCAAGTCACCACTTGCCCAGGAATGCTGATTTGGTGATTTTACTACCTGCACTTCTGGTGTGGCAGATGGTTTGCTGATACAATGATCTGGGATAGCAGTTAATGTTAAGTAATTATTGGCATGACGGCATCCATGTACGTCTTATAAATCCCTGGTTTTAAAATATTGGCTGGGTTGTGGCTACAAACCGGGCAGGGGTAGGGCTTGTCTGTGCAAGAGATAAACACTTTGCAAGGTCATTTCTTGTGCTTCCCTTTGCTGTTTGTTTTAACTGTCTGCACTAAAATCTGGAGGCTTCCTCAGCCCTGCACATTGTGGCAGGTGCTTTTCCATGTCCTCACGTCGTCAGGGCATTGTAATGACTGACGATCTCTCACAACAGAACTCTGAGTGTGATTCAAAATTGCCCTGGCTAATCAGACTTCTTCCATGTCCCATTTTTAACGCTGATGTAAGTAACCTCACATACACTTATTAACAGCCTTGCTTTGATGTTTACAATGCAGTTTGGGTGAAAGTGGGGTGTTCTCTGCCTGTGGGGTCCAGTTTCAACACTCATAAGTGCAGCTCCCCCTCCTATGACAGATCACAAGAACTTGAGATCTCAAGTATTATAGGGAAGTGATGAGTAAATATCACAACTGTCCAGTCAACTGACCACACAAAATGACTCTGTTATATCCGAATTCAGTGAGGTCACCAGCCCCCAATCCTCTGTTAAACGACCAAGATTGTCCCTGGTCAGCACATGCATTTTTCTGACATATAATGAATGGTGTAGAAATCAAGCTCAAAATCGATGGTAGGACAGATTGGTGAGAAAGATTTTTGCTTTTCTGCCAAAATATTCCCTTTGACTTTCCTTAAGGACAAAAGTAACAGGGAAGTTTAAGGCTACAGAAATGGGAATAAGTGACTGTTGGTCTGTATTGACAAAAGTAAGCCACTTTTCCCACAGTCCCTCTTCAAATCCTTGACAGATGTGTCAATAATTTGCTAAGAGCAAAATTTCCTAGTTCACTCATGCAGACTCCCACGGTATTGATGAAATAAAGGTAATATTGAAAATGACAGTGTCTGCGAAGCAATCTCACACTGCCTTTTTATTGCATCCAATTAGCAATGGAATCAAGAACCACTTTCTTTCTAATCTAAAATCATCAGCCACAGAATTGCAATTAAAATGCACCACCACCCATAACTCTCAATTTCTTCTCCTTTTACTTTCTAAAGGCCTCCCCCCACCCCCCCCACCGCCCCAGCCCCCGCATCCCAGGTCATTCTCAGCACTACAGAAGAAGGAGCAAGCAGTTAAATTGGGCTAGTGCTGAATTTCCAGAGATGTTTGGTCTACCTGTCCTCCAGAGGGACTATGCAACCAGCCCATGACATCTCATTTTTAAATCTCTTGTATTAAGAAGTGGTGGGTGTGGTCCAGAAGTGGTCTCCGGATCCGAGTGATCTTCAGAGGCATCTGTACTTTAAAACAGTTTTAATTCAAATATGAAGGCCTCTGTCATTAGCTGGGGACCCTCAGTACTGACCATTCCACACCCTCCGATATCCTCCCTCCTCCCCTTTCATAAAAAAAAAAAATCCTTCTTAATATTATCCCGAGCATGTGTTTGGCCTCTTTTCCCCCCTCTAGATTGTGCCTTGGGTTTAGAAAACTCCCGTGCAGAATTTTTACCTCCTCTGTGAAAGCATCAAGCCTCAGATCCAAATCAACCCAAATCGCTACGATAATAAAACCGCCTTCACGTTATAACATTGACCAGAAAGGGACAAGGCACGTTTTAAATAGAACACAGAGTGGCAACCACGGCAGGAAACTGACATTTTGCTTTCTGCCCGGGCTGACCTCTTGTGATCTCTGACCCGGGGCAGAGGAATAAGCCAAGGGAAAAAGCTGGGTCTCAGGGAGCATAGCCTTGGTTTCTGGAAGGCACCCAGGTCTAGAGGTAAGTCCTGAATTCGAACCAGCTGCGAAGTTGCTCTGTTTGGAACCTCATTCTGGAAAACCAGAACCGAGCAGCGGGGCTTTCCACATCAAGACAAGGAGAAAGAGATGGTGGTGGTGGGGAGAATAGCCCTGAGAACAGAAGTGGGTAAAAGTGAGCCAGGAGCTCAGGGGGAGGGGCTGAGAGCATGTCTTCGCTGTGCTGCTGCCTAGAAAGTTTTTCTGGCCGGGACACGTGCTGGGGCTGAACTCTAGGGTCCTCAGCCGCTGTGGGGGGCCGGGTGGGGAGCATCCTCGGAACGCAGTGCGAGAGCTGGAGGGCCGGGGAAGCGCCGCGGGGCCGGGGCCGGGGCCGGGGCGGCGGGCGGGGTCCTCACCTGTTCCAGCGGGCCACCTTCCTCCGGTAATACCGCAGCGCCTCCTGGCTGGCCAGGAGCGAGTCCTCGGGGCCGAGGAGCGGCGGCTCCTCCGGCACGTTGTACAGCGGGTGGGCGAAGAGGGCCCGCAGCTTGGAGCGGGCGACGCTGCGGCCGCCGCCGTCCTGCTCAGTCCGGGGCCGGGCCCGGGAAAAGTTGTGCGCCGCCGGGCGGGGGGCGGAGGGGGCCGCGGCGGGGGCCGGGGCCGGGGCGGCGGCGCGGCGGGCGCACGGGCAGCCGGGCGGGCGCTCCCGGGGCTGCAGCTGGCGCCGCACCTGGGGCCAGAGGTGGAAGTAGAGGTCGGCGGAGAGCAGCGCGCCCAGCAGCAGCAGGGTCAGCAGGCGGTCCCGGCGCAGCCCGGGCATGGCCCCGCCGGGGCGCGCGGGCGTCTCCGAGGACCCGAGAGGCGCTGGGGTCCCGCTGGCCGGCCGGGGTTTCCCCGCGCGGGGGATCCTCCCGGAGAGGGGTGTCGCCCTTGAACTTGGGGACCCGGCGCAGAGCGCGCGGGCGTCCCTCCTCCGCGCCGAGTGGCCGCCGGGGAACGGTGTCTCCCCGGCCCCTGTTTCTCGCACCTTCTCTCCCCAGCGCCGGGCCACCCGAGAGCCCACGGCAGGTGGAGGATCCGGGACGCGGATGCTGGCTGCCCCCCCCCCCCCCGCGGGCCGTAGGGCGAGGGGACAGGCGGCCGGAGCGCCGGGAGCGGGCGGCGGCTTTCGCCTCCCGGAGGAGCAGAGCGGCCGCGGAGCCTGGGGCGTCTCTCCGGAGGATGCTGTCGCCCCGCGGCTGCGGCGACTGTTCCCGCGGCTCCTCCTGAGGGCGGCGGGGAAGCCCGTGCCCCCGGCTCCTCCGGGCGAGCTGGTGTGCGCGCCCGACTCCTCTTAGAGGCAGGGGTGACGCCGGGCCTCCCCCGCCCGGCCGGGCGCCCGCACCTCCGCCCACTCTCCGCTGGCACCTGCCTCTGGCGCGGCCGGCCTGCCAACTCCGATCCCTCTTCCGGCTCTGCCCTTCCACCTTGTCGCCCAACCCGCTGCTCGCGCCCTTCCCCCCTCACCCCGGGCCTCCCGCCGGCCCCGCTCGAGGCTCAGCCCAGACACCTTGGGAGACTTGGGATTTTCATTTTTTTTTTTTCTAGGAAAAAAAAAACCTCCCTGAAAGCCTTTCTCCTGCAGGATTTGCCAGATATTTGTGTGAGTGTGTGAGTGTGTGTGTGTGTGTGTGTGTGTGTGTGTCGTTGCATCTTTCCACAGAGCACCTCTTAAACCGCTAAGGACTGCATGTCCTGTGCTTGGCATCTAGGAGGCGCTCAGCAAATACCCACTTAGCCAATGAAAAAGTTTGACCTTTAAAAATAAGGCACCCGTTTTTTTACCTAGAATCTTAGTGACTTCCTGTTGGGATGGGGTTTGGTCCCAGCTGTGCCTGCTTTCTACCAAAGAAGAAATTTTTCTCCCAGTGAAGGAGGGAGGGGCCTTCCGATGACCCCACGCTGAACTTTTGCATTTAGCTTGGTGTGAAAGCAGTCCACCCAAATGAATCACTGAAGGACATGTGTTCGGCTTTCTGCAGATGTCCTGTGAGGTAATTCATACTCCCCCAGCCTAGTTTCCTTTCGAGGAAGAGGGAAGGCCTGAGAGGCAGCGCTGAACTCCCGGCTCCTCTGTTTAATGACCTGGTGGGTTGGAGAAGTGCTAGTTTGATGGAGGCGGCAGCCCCACCCTCTAGGTGCTGAGGAGAAAGCATCTTTGCCGCCAGCTGCCTGCCCGGGTAGCAAAGCTTCCTGGGTCGGTGAAGACTGCTCTCTAACGACCTTTCTTCTGTTGCTGGAGTCTAGAACACTCACACACGCTTTGACTTGTGGGCTCAAACCAGAGTTCTTCCCCTTTGTGGTTCACTGGGAGATTCTTGTGGCCTCTGCCATCCTGGTCGTCTGGAAATGAAGATAATAATAGAACCACCCATATAAGGCTCTTGTGTGGCTTAAGTGACTTAAAGTATATAACTTGCTTTGACCTGCCCCCAGCACGTTGTAAGTAAGGGTGAACTATGTGTTTGCTGGAAATAGGATTACTTCTTGGTTGCTGTTGTACACTGGGGTAGGTTAGAGACTGTGTGCGAGTGGGACAGGGTAGAAAATTATGATAAAGGAAGATACGATACCAAAAGGGGGGCCATTGTCAGCATCAGAACATAGTGACCTGAATGCCTGGTCCAAGTTGGGAGTCTCAAGGTGAAACTAATGCCAGCCGCTTCACTCAGCTGGGTAGGCTGGTGGGATTTTAGAGTTTCTTGAACCACCTTCTTTTTGTCTGCAATTAAATTCTAAGTGGTCTCCAGTTTCTTCGAAACACTGCAGCTTCAGACGTGTCTCATTAGGCGTGGTGGCCAGTAGACGAAGGAGCCAGACATCAGTGTTGCATCAGCAGTGACTATGAGGCAAGCTGGTTTGCTTTTCTGGGTTGGCAAAGGATGCCATCACGAGGCTTATGACTTCAACTCTCCCCCACCCATGGGGTCCCGCTCTCTCACTAGACTCTTGTCTGACCTCAATTTGGGAAATGATATTCCTAATTCAAGTAGAGATTATCTCAACACGCATTCCCTGCTTTAAAAGGGTCAAGGGCAAATCTGCCTGTGGAAGTCAGATCTTAAGTTTGAATAAGGTTGGGTTGGGAGGGCGGAAATGCTAGAGGCAGAACCGGCCAGTCACATGTCACTGTCCTCGAGGTTTGTCTGCTTCTCTCCTCTCCCCTCCCAGAAGCGAGCCTTTCTCTTCTGCTCGTGCTTTGACTCTCTATGCCTTGGCCCCTGGCCTCTTCGCCAGCCTCATCTACGTCCCCTCAAGTCACCCATGTTATCACCAGCTGCTGTTTATTAGGACCCATCGTCCTGTTTCAAGCCTCCCATTGCAAAGGCATCTCTCTTTCCCTTTCTGCTGCTCTTGAATATATCTAGGCGCTCATCATTTCTGGCTTGATTTCTTACAATTAGGCTCCTAAATGTTCTCTCTGCTTCCAGTGTGGCCCCGTTTCAGTGCCCATCCTGTGTTCTGGTGTAATTAAAACTCTTGCCAGGGTGAGCTCTCCAGCGTACAGAAAGCTGTATGTTGAAAATCCTCCATAGCTTCTCACGGCCTCTGGGTTCAGCCACTCATTATGAAGCAACTCTTCATTGTTTGGCTTCTGTCTTCTTTGTGTGACTCCCGTTTTTCACTGCATGATACTTCCTGAAGTTCCCCAGGTGCTTCCTGCTTTCACAGACATGGCTTTAATCAAAAGCTCCTTTTTGTTTCCCCACCTGGAGCAGGTCCATGGTCTGCCCAAACTCTGGCCACTTGTCTTATTTTCTTCAAAGCTGGTCTTCATGCCTATTGAATTCAGTGCTGTGAGTTCTCACATATCCCTATATCTCCCTGCATACATTGCTATTAAAGCATCCATCACAATGTGTGTAGTTTCTTATATGTGTTATGGGTTGAATTCCACCCTCCCCAATTGTATGTTTAAATCCTAACTCTTTTTTTTTTTTTCTGTCTTTTTGCCTTATCTAGGGCCGCACCCGCGGCATATGGAGGTTCCCAGGCTAGGGGTCTAACAGGAGCTGTAGCTGCCAGCCTTTGCCACAGCCACAGCAACATGGGATCTGAACCGCGTCTGCAACCTACACCAAAGCTCATGGCAATGCTGGATCCCTAACCCGCTGTGCAAGGCCAGGGATCGAACCCACAACCTCATGGTTCCTAGTCGGATTCGTTAACCACTGAGCCACGACGGGAACTCCTAAATCCTAACTCTTAATACCTCAGAATGTGAAATATTTAGAAATATGGGCATGGCAGATGTTATTAGTTAAGATGAGGTCATAACAGAGTAGAGTGGGTCCTTAATTCAGTATAATGGGTGTCCTTAGAAGAAGGGGAAATTTGGACACAGGGATGAGCACGTAAGGGGAATTCCATGTGAAGATAAAGGCAGAGGCCAGGGTGCTCTTTCTATATGCTGGAGAATTCCAAGGATTGTTAGCAAACTACCAGAAATTAGGTAGGAGGCATGGAACAGATTTTCCTTCATATCCCTCAGAGGAAACCAACCCTGCTAACACCTTGATCTTAGACTCTGGCCTCCAGGAGCGTGAGTTGGTACATTTAAGTCATCCAGCTTGCGGTTACAGCAACCGTTGCAACTAATCCAGTATGCACGTCTGCCTTCCTTACCAGAGGCTAACCCCTTAAAGTGCAGAAGGAAAGTGTTTCTTACCTACCTACCGGGAGCCCTGAGGACGGGGCCTGTCCCTAGAGAAATACTCAAGAAATTTGTGCTGAGTGAATGAAGAGTAATCATTGGAGGCAGGGATCGGAGGTTCCCTCTGTAGCTGTAGCATCTCACACAGGGCCTGACACACTGTAAGGGCTTAACTATTGGTTACTATAAAATAATAGTTTTGGGCCCTGTAGGAGACACAGAAGAAATTTAAGATACAGTGCCCCCCTTCAAGCATCTTTTATGATTATTAGAGAAATCCAGATCTGTCTGGACCCATGAGAAATTAAGACAGAGTACACTGAGCAGATTAGGGGATCTGTGCTGTGGCATGTATTAAGAGGAACAAACTCAAAGGGCATGTGTGTTTTCTTTTAGTCTAGCTAAATATCAAACCTTCTTCTTCCAGGAATTAAATCATGAAAACAACGGAGTCAACATTTAAACACAAGAGCTCTTCAATCTGTGAAGGTTACACTTATTTTTATCATGCACCTGCTCCTGTTACTTAAAACACGACTAGTTGTTTCTTGTTTGTGCGGTTGGTTTTCTACCCTAGACGCTAACTCCTTGAGTCCAAGGCCATCATGCTTCCCCCTTCCTTTTCCTCCTTTCCTAGCAATTTTATGTCACAGGGCATGGGAATGAAATTAACATATTCCTGTAGAATAAACGATGTTTGGATATGGGTGGGGGTGTCTATGTGTGCCAATGTGTAGGGGAAGTGGTTTGAGAAAAAGCATTTAGGGAGTTCCCATTGTGGCGCAGTGGAAACGAATCTGACTAGTAACCATGAGGTTGGGGGTTCGATCCCTGGCCTCGCTCAGTGGGTTGGGGATCTGGCATTGCTGTGAGCTGTGGTGTAGGTCGAAGATGCGGCTGGGATCCAGCATTGCTGTGGCTGTGGCGCAGGCTGGCAGATGCAGCTCCAATTCGACCCCTAGCCTGGGAACCTCCATATGCCCTAAGTGCAGCCCTAATAAGCCAAAAAAGAAAAAGCATTTAAAATAAAAATCTGGATTTATGCAATATGCCCCCAGATACATGTTAGCTCTTATATTTAGTTTGAATATCCTTAAACCTTAGGAGTCTCAATGGACCTATGAAGGAGTGATAGATAAGACATAAATAATGAAACAACTATGCAAACTGTGCAGATATCCGGGTCCCTAAGAGTTTTTGTTACTGTATAGAGGTACGTGAGGACCATGTCGCCTTCACCTGCTGGCTCAGCCATCAGTGAGAGAAGAGGGAGGCAATTAAACTCCTGTAACTGTGGTAGGATTATACAGTGGGTAACAAGAGTTAGAATGAAGGAACTGTTACTGTATTTTCTGAACATAGATACATCTTTAAGTAGAGAAAGCTTATGAATATACATGCTATATATATGTGTGGGTGTGTGTATGTGTGTATATAATAGAATGAAGCTATTTAGACACACGTCAAAACTGGCAAAGCAATTCTTGATATTATTTATGGATAAAAATAGATTTAGGAAAATTATGAAAACATGTATGCAAGGATGAATGCCGAATTCAGCATAGTGGTTATATACAGAGTTGACGTGAGAGAAATGGCATCGTGGAAGATTATGCATGGAGCTTCAATACTATTGGCAATGATTTATTTCTCAGAAAAAAAGATCTAAAGTGTGTATTACAAAGTGTTTGGATCTGACAAAGCTAGGCGGTGAGTCTATGGATGTTGGTCATATTAGTCTCTGTGCTTGTTTGTATACTTACGATATTTCATTAAAAGCTTGACTTGATTTTCCTTGTAGCCTCACATCCTGGGGAATTCTATTATCCTAAAGTGATAGTTGAGCCAAGGGGCTGGGCTCTGATGTTAAGATTAAGCAGGTTAATAAAAATCCGCAGTGAAGAAATGTATGCTGTTTCTGGAGTTCCTGCTGTGGCAGAGCGGGTCAAGGATCTGACTGAGGTCGTTGTGGAGGTGCAGGTTCGATCCCCGGCCCCGCGCAGTGGGTTTAAGGACCCCACATGGCGGCAGCTGTGGCTCAGTTTCGATCCCTGGCCCAGGAACTCACATATGCTGCTGTCGTGGCTATCCAATGAAATTTTAAAAATAAAGGAAACTTATACCATTTCTTTTAAAAAGGGATACATGATAGAGGGCAAAGAACTGTGTAAGAACAATCTTGACTTAAATCCACCGTAAAATATTAAATTCAATTTTGAATTGGAAGAAATCCATAGACTTCTGTGTAGCTACTTTCAGATCATGTAATTCTTTTCGGCAGCACTCTGGTGCACATTATGTGAGTTATGCTGAACAACAGCAGATGTGTTTTCTCTGGTTCAGTTTTTACTACCTTGACAGCACAGCTATTTTCGGAAGGTGGGAAGTTGGGATTTTGGGGGTCTTTAGAAAGCCACGTCTTTCAGCATTTCAACCGTTGTCTAGCAACTCCTAACCCATTATGTAAATTCACAGCTAGTGGGTGAGACAAGCATGACACAAATGCAACACAAATAAATATCTTGTTCTGGCTCAAAGTTCAATCTCAGAACGTCAATACAGCTGAAATAAATGGCAATGACTCCAAAAAGCTTTGAAAATTGAACCTGTCTTGACTCAGTAAATTTTGAGGGAGTGGAGAACTGAGAATTACCTTCCGAGATGTACGACGATTAGGATCTTTCTACGCATCCTTGTTGCAGGTGTCTCTCTTCAAAGTCCATGCTTGAGGGACTCATCTTCTTTCTTGCGTCCCCTGCATCTGGCGCCCCCACACACTCCACCCGGTCATTCTCTCCTCTTTATCCCTTCCCACCTCAGCCCCTTCCACGTGCAGGCTGACGGGCTCCGTTCTGCTGGCTGCCATTCCGTTTTCCATTTCCTGCCGAACTCAGCCTGACAGAGGTCTGTCAGCTGGCTGGTAATTAAAGAATCTTTCCTCCCCGAAAGGAAGATTTCAAATATATGTAATACAATATCACAATATTTTAGCCCCATCAGAGGACTGTACAACGATCAACTGTGATAAGTACAATTCCATTATCTTAACTCTCTTCATGCTGTTTTTTGTTTCTTAATTGGGAAGTAAGGATGAAACCTGTGAAAGGTGACTAATTATTTTGGAAACAGATGACCACAGCCCATCTCTGGGCTAAACTAATTGTCCCCTCTTCTCGCTGGGTTGAACAAAGTCCTGCATTTCAAAAGCCCTAACCCCATGGTTAGAAAGGCATATGGACCCTATATCAGTCTCTATATTCTGGCTTTGTTCTTCCCAAGATGTATGGTGACCACATCTTATGAACTGAAAATCTGAACTTAGGGTCCAGCCCAGGCTTTTACACATGATCCTACAACGTGGGACACATGCTGGGCCCTCACTTCCTTTTGGTGTTCTTGATGCAGCCTTAGGGAGTTGAGGACCAGGGCCTGTGGTTACAGGTCTAGATAAGCCGTTTCCAAAGTTGGTTGCTCAGCTCTGCTGTGGACGATAATAATCTGACTAGTACCAGCCCTGTGGAGTCAGAGAGGTTTCTAAAGCATGTTACTCTCATTTTATATGTATATATAGTAACATGTATATATATGGCATGTTTCATAGTAGCATATATATCCAGTAACATGACAGTAACATTTATATGCTAATTACATATATAATCCATGAATATTTTCTCTGTGTATAATATTTGAACAACACACAAGATTTTAGAGTAATCTTTGTAAGGCCCCCTTCCTTCTCTCTCCTTGACCTCGTTCCCCCCCGGAGACAATATTATTGGTTCTATGACCCCTTTCCATACAGGATATACTCAAGCAGTTTTTCCTCCACCTTCCTAGTAATTGGAGAAACGCAAATGAAAACAATGGACGAGAGATACTTTCTTATCATATTTTCATTGGTAAAAATGAATGAAACTATCCAGAACCGGTTAGAGCTTGGGGAAGGCATTGGACACGGGAGTGATGTCCTGGAAGTGAATTTGGTAAGGCAAACGCATTTCAACTTTATCGCAGCCGGGCTCGCTTAGAAGACGGACAGCACATTGGTTATTTGAACAGGAAGGATTTAATCAAAAGGATGGTTAGCTAGTAAAAGCGCTAAGACACTTCTAAAGGAAGTAAAGGATGTGTGGCATATGCAGAAGAGATGCTGTTGCATCTGGGCTGAGGAAAGATGGACAGTGAAGGAATTAAAGGCAAGGAGAGTTCTCCCATCCCTGACCCAAGGCTGAGATTTAGATCTTTTGGGAGATCATGTGTCCACCACTGGAAAACTCAGCCATTGGTGGTGAAGAATCTTTCCACATGGCACCCAGTGTTGATCTGTAGACATGTCTATGGAAGGTAAGCTGGAAATCCGAGGCCATGCCCATGGCGGCTGGGGAAGGAGTTACGGTGTGGGTGGGTTCCTGTGGCCTGAGAGTGCGATTGAAGCTGGTCTGTGAGAGCTAATGGGTTTCTGTGCTGCATAAAAATATGGGGGGACTGGGACCCAGAAGGTCAGTGTCTTCCTGCCACTCCTGCCTTGCTCTGTTTCTCTAGCACCCTCTATTGACAAAGCCCCGCATCGTGCCAGCTGGTAGAAGAGAACTGTTGATAGGGTCCAATTTCGCAAAGCTGGGAGAAGGATAGATATGGAACTGAGAGATAAGAAATTGACAACTGGCACACACTCTGACCTCTAAATTCCATTTTTAAAAGTGCAAGGAAACCATTAAAGGCATATGTAAGTATTTAGATAAAGAATGGTTGTTGCAGTATAGGAAAAAGTTGGAAATGAGCTCAACGTTCAAAATTTGAGAACTGCTTAAGCAAAATAGTGGTTCATCTACAAGATGATGCTGTATTTATTTATTATCATGAAAAGATGTTTGGAGATCTCACTCTGGCGCAATGGGATCGGTGGCATCTCGGCAGTGCTGGGATACACTGCCTGGCACAGTGGGTTAAGGATCTGATATTGTCCAGCTGTGGCCCAGGTCACAACTGTAGCTTGGATCTGATCCCTGGCCTGGGAACTCCATAAGCTGCAGGGTAGCCAAAAAAGAAAAAAAACAGGATGTTTATATTATTAGGTAAGAAGATATGTTAGTAACAACTTTTACATTACGATCCATTACAAATATATTTACACATATATTTCTATGTATGCATAGCAAAAGACTTGGAAAGGTTTGGTGTCTTCTTTTTCAAGTCCTTGGTACAACATCAAGTTCACAGTTGTTGTTCAATAAATATTTACCGAACACATGTATTAGCCTCCTAGAGCTGCTGTAACAAACTGTCATATACTTGGCAATTTAAAACAGCAGATTTTTATTCTCTTGTAATTCCGGACCCTGGAAATCTGAAAGCTCCCTCTGCGGGCTCTGAGGTTTCTTTGTCTTTTCCAGCTTGGCCTGTGGCAGTATCGTTCTGCTTCCTGTCTTCATGTACTTTCTCCTGTCCTTGTGAGAGCAAGAGTCATGGGATTTAGGGCCTATCAAATAATCCAGAACGATTCCATTTTGAGATCCTTAATGGCAGTTATGTTTGCAAAGACCCATTCTCCAAATCAGGTCACATTTGCAGGACTGGGCTGATCTATCTTTGGGGAAAGTGGGTGAGTACATTTGATCCACTACGTGTGACTAAATATATGGCAACATGTTCTAGCGGCTTCCTTGGGTGCTAGGATTTATGAATAATCAGATTTTTTTTTCTTTTTCTTTTCTTGCTTACCAGTATTTTTATGATTTTCATGCAAAGATCTTTGCAGGACTTTTGAAATAAAAAAGAAAGTTAAAAAGTACTTGGCAGATGACAAATGAGGGACTACACCGAGAAATGCTGATTTCATCATCTTGAAGATATGGTGGAACCCACGTTTCACAAAACCCCAAACAACCGTATCCACTTAGAGAAGGAAAGAGGAGGATAAAGAAGCTTAGGAGGAGGGGCAAATTCATCACACAGAGACTGTGTTCATTTATGCTCCAGGGCAAACCTAAAGAGCTCCCAGCTCGAAGCTGGACATAAGGGAGGCTGGTAACCCGAAGTCCACACTTAGCTTTCTGGGTATTTGAGTTGTGGTCTGTGAAGCCCTCACCATCTAGAGCAGTGGATCAAGTCTGGAATCTTCCTGCATCACTTTCTTTCAGTGTAGGCCTCCTCCTCCTCCTTTTCCTCCTCATTCTCATGCCATGATTCACTGATGAATTCCTAGGAAGATGTTGCTCCATTACAAAAGAAGGTCTGTGACGTCAAGGGTCTGGGGTGAAAGGCATTTTCAAAAGCTGACATCTTCTTTTATTTAGAGAGGCAATCTTTCCAAAAAGAAAGAGAGGAAAACATGACAGCTAAGACATAACTGCCTTTTAATTTTTCTTCAAGCTATGGTTTTATTTCCAGTCTCATTGGGAAATTAATCATTTTTTTGTTTCGTTTTGTTTTAAAGCTTGAAGTTTAAAGCTAGCCTAAAACACGGATGGATATCAAGTGCTATGCTTAAGATTCTAAATGTCTTCTGGGTGTTAGATTTTTAAAAATTAGGTTTGTTAAAAAATAATAATCACCTATTAATCAAAAGAAAAGGAGAGCATCCATTATAATCTTTAAAAATCATTGTTGGTTTCAGATTGACACTTACTGACAGTGATTTTTACGTTTATTGTTGGTTAAAATGTTATGAATGAGCAATAATGAAATATGAAGAAATACTGTACTTTTTTAAACTAGGGCAGGGGTTAGCAAATTTGTTGTTGTTGTTGTAAGAGCCAAATCTTAACTTTTATTTTACTGTTTTATGCTTTGTAGGCTAGATAGTCTTTGGAACAATGGTTTTACCTCTGTTATTGTAGTAGGAAAGAAGCCAGAAGTGACATATAAACAAACAGAATCCATGTGTTCCAATAAAACTTTATTTACAAAAACAAGTGGTGGGCCAGACTAGATCCCTTGGTGGTAGTTTGCTGACCCCTGAAGGGAAACATCAGAAAGTTGAAGTAGGATACCAGTAATGCAGCACTGGCTCTGCAGAATCCAGGAAAGCGGACTTTTATCTCCTCTGTTGTTTTTCTTCTAAGAAGGAAATGCCAACATACTTGTAGCTCTATCTGCTTTTCTTGGAAGATCAATCTGGGATAAATGATGATTGACGTAAAAGGAAGAAAGAGAAAATGAACTGCTGTCTTTGTGAAATAAATGGTTAGATTCTCAGAAACAAGAATCTTTTCAATTAATTCTATTGGCAATACTCCTGGCTATTATGTTCTGGGGGCAGATTTAATACATGTCTTATAAGGTCATACTACTCAAAGCTTTTGCCACATAGAGTTAGGTGTTGAATGACTGTGGTTTATGCCACAATATAGCTGAATCTGGAAAATAATCAGCTGTGGCATACACAGAGGGGAGTGAATGAATTCTCTTACTCGTGATTTGTTAATTCATCCTTGCTTATTTTTCCTATGTAATATTTGATTGCAAGGTCAAATTTAAGAGGAAAGTTAGTAGAAATGGAGGATATTTTGGAGGAAATGGAATATGGTTATTTTCTAGGTTCACAGAGATAAAGAACCAGGGAGGACTGAGTACATTAGTTAGAAAGTGAATGGCCTTGAGTAAGAATACCTGTATTTTGCAGTTTTTGTGGGTTGAAGAAATCACTAATCTCTTATCTCTTTACCTTAATGCTTAGTAAATGCTTATTTAACCAAATCGAATAACAGATCTTAACTCATGGAACTGGCGTGAGTCCTCTGGGAAGCAGATGCTGAGTGCAAAAGATTTATTGCGCCTAGGAGGCTGTCTGACTGCGATGCAGATCCGATCATCTCTTCCATCCCAATGGAGAGCTCTGGAGCCAAGAGTGCCTACGGGAGGCATCCTGTGTTTTTGGGGATTTTGCACCATGCTTTGCTCAGTCATTGGCAGGGCTACCTTATGCTAAGACGTGATCTTGGAAAACCACTGCCTGGCTCTGTCAACTGACTTAAAAGCCCTGGTGATCTCAGGCTTCCACCTTCTGATCTATTCTTCCTGCTGGTTGCTTACAGCTGTCTCTGAAAGAGGTACATCTGATCACCTGGTTCCATAGCTTAAAATCTTATACTATCTACACGATAAAGGCCAAACTCGTTAGGAAGGCATCCCTCACGATCTGATGACCACTCTCATTTCGGTTTTATCTTTGGCCACTTCCTCCTGTGTACCCTGTGGTTCATGCATGGTTTTATGCCCACTTCCACTGTGAAAGACCTAGCATACCCAGACAGAGATAAGCACAGTCTGCACAGTGCCTCCCACCTGGGAGCTCTAGCTAAGTTGAAACTCATGTTCTTCTAATAAATCTCAAAGGGTTTCTTAATCTTTGTGAAGATGACAAAAGACTGGTTGACTTTAGGAGCAAAGTGATGAGTTTGGCTTTGAGCAGGTTGCTTTAAGCTCATGGTGTGAAATCTGAATGGAAACATTGAGTGCTTGGGGTATCCGGGGTTGGAAGAGACATTCGGAGATAAGGCTTTTTTTTTTAATGAGGTCTGCGTTGATATCACAGTATAGTCTGTGAGAATGGATGAGGCAGAGATTTTTGGAAGAACGTGTCAGTGTCTTTGGCTCCAAGCAGTAGAAATACAGTCCACAGTTGATTACTTACCTCTAGACCTATTGTTATTCGGGAAGTTGCAGCATCAGCGTGGACATTCCTTGATGTCAGGGAACAGTCTTGGCTTCTTTTCTCTTCTCTTAACCTCCCCTCTTGGTGACAAGATGGCACAGCTCAATACTTCATGGACTCAATACTTCATGACATCAAAAGGAAAAAAGGATGGGCAGGAAGAAATGCTTTTCCCCTTGTGCGCCTCTCTTATAGGAAGTGAACTATTTTCCTGAACCTCTTAGAGGTCTTTCGCTGTCAAGGATCAGAAAAGGGCCACAGGCCCATCCCTACACTAATCACTGTCAAATGGGAACGGTTTGCCGTGACGGGGCTGAACCCCTCATTCTATTAGTAAGGTAAAATGAAAATGGCAACTCTGAAGGCTTGCTCTAAAGTTCCTCAAGACCCAGGACTGAATCGCAACTTCTAGAGAAAGAACAGGAGACTAAGTCAAAAAGACAGGTAGATTAGCTGGTGGTGTGGGTCAGCTTGTCCCCTTAACGTAAGAAGAGGGCTCAGAAAGTGGTCCTCAGTGTTGAATGAAGCCAAGAAGTCAAGAAGAATGAGGACTGAGTAAAGACTTATGAACGTGACAGTGAAGAAATTGTGAACTTTAAGAGCAGTTCTTTCCATTGAATGCTTGGGTTGAAAACAGAAGGTCATGGAGTTCCGGAGCAATTCAGTGATGTGGAAATAAACGTAGGACCTGCATAAGGATGTGGTTAGAGTTTGGATCATGAGTGGAAGGCTGGTGAGAGAGGAAGGCAGCTAGGGGTGGGCGACAAACAAGGTGAAAAGTGGGAGGTTTTTCAAAACAGAGAGATCTGGGTAGGTTTGAAGGTAGGTGGGAAGGAGTCAGTGGAGAAAATGAAAGAGACAAGATGTAAAAGAAATGCAGAAAAGTGGGTCTCCCGGGTTCAGTGGAGGGCAGAAATGAAAAGCTCACTTTTGGGTGGGAGAGAAGCCTCCAACCAAAGGCTGGAGGGAAGGGTGAAAAATGGCGGTGGATATTTTTAAGCTGATGACAAAAGAAACGCGAAAGTTCAAAACAGATCTTAGAGGAGCAAGAAGTCAGGTCATTTCTAGAACTTACAGAATAATAAAAATGGAGACTAGAGATGGAGGGAAGGAATGGGATAGAAGTGATGGATTGAGGAGAGAGGAGAAGATCTGGAACACTAAAAGAATTAGGAAAATTTTACACGTTTAGAGTAGAGACTATAAAAAGAAAATAAAACCGCTCCTGGGAAATTCAATTTGATGACCAAAGGGAAAAGAAAGCCAGAAACATATAAATTTCCCTGAAAAGGGAAGGATTTATAGATGAAGAGAAATTTGACATGGAAAATCCATTTTTGGCTTTTCCCAACCGCCTGCTGTTTGTGAAATAACAAATGATGTTTCTCAAACTCCGAAATGTTTCAATTTCCTCAGTTGAAAGATGCCATGTTACTGTTGTACTATTTATAAAGTAAGGCTTTGTTTGCTCAGTCTTACTCAGGACGAGAAAGCTGAAAATAAGTCTCTGGGACAGAATTCAAGTCAGTCAAATCAAGGACACATATAGGACACACATTTGTCTGTACAAGATACTGAGTTCTGAGATGACCCAAAATAGAACACCCCTCTCGCCCGCCTTAATTGGAAAGCATTGAAAAATTGATGTAAGAATCAGACGGAGATAAAAATACCACTTTTCTTACTCACAAAAGCACTGTATTGTAGGGCAGGGGTTAACCTGGGCAGTCGGTTTGTTTACACGCCTTTGGGTCAAACTTGCATTCCATCCCCTAACTGATCCTGCCCCAGTAAACTTTCTGGATGGCCAAGAAGAAATGAGGCTTTAGTGAGAAGACAGGTTACTCTAGATGGCTGTTTCCTCAGAGGAAGAATGGGGGCTGCTGAGTTGAGCAAACTCAGATCCTTTTGCCAAACTCATGAATCAGATAAGCCACGTTCTCTGTCCCTGGGCTGGAGTCATTGCAGGGGGAAGAGAGGGTCCTGAGGATAATAATTCTGATGTTCCTCCCCCTGGATTTTGCATATTAAGTGCCCCTCCCCAAACAAGGTGCTGTGTAGGGTGCAGGGGCACAGGGGACTCTAAAGATAAATAATGCATGTCCTAGGGTTCAAGGAATTTGTGATCTAGCATGACAGAGAAAGAACAGGATGATGCATGAGTAGAAATACAGAGATGCAAGAGTGTAGGACAGGGGGTGTTCGGTACAGGGTGGGGGGAATGGAAGAACCCGACCTTGATAGGGGCCAAAGTTGAGCCTTCGCAAGCTTCAGTAAGGAATTTGGTCTTTATTAGACTGGACGGAAGGAGCCATGGAAAGTTTCTGAGCGGGGGAGTGAACAGTTGGGTTTTGTCGCTGAACGCAAGTTCATGTCCGTCGCACGGTGAGACCAGAGAAACTGAAATATCGGAGTTTGGACGAGAGGAAGGTTTATTGTGGGGCCATTCCAAGAGACAGGTGGCTTGTACCCCCCAAACCCTGAACTCCCCAAGGGGTTCCAGCAAAGCATTTTTAAAAGCAAGTTGAGGGAGGGGCGCGGTTGGTTGTCGCAGACGTCCTGGGGTAGGAGTTCTTTGTTCTTGCAGCTGTCCTTGAAAGTCAGGTCGCCATACTCCTGAGAAGCTCGAACAAAGCAAGGGTTATTCTCTGTTCTGCAATTTTCTTTTTTCCTCTCTCTTTCTGCATGGAAAAGTGTTGTACCTTTAAATGTCAGAGCCTTGAGAATGGGCTTTCCTGCATATTTCAGGCTCTGGGCAACATTTTTTTTTTTTTGCAAAAAGTGCAGAGTCAGCATGACTAAGCACAGGCAACGGAGCACAAAAATTCAGACAGAGCCAGCATGGAATCAGACCTGTTCCTCCCATCACGGTTTTAGGAAACAGTGTGCAGGATGGGCTGGAAGAGAGGAGAGAGCCTGAAGGGGAGAGGCAGTGAAGACCTGAGTGTAAGGCAGAATTCAAGAGAGAGGTCAGAGATAGGAAGCATAGTGGAGGGTTGGGTGTGGGGTTTTGAAGAACATGGGGGCAGTCAAAGGCCTTCTGAGACAAAGGAAGAGTCAATGAGGAGAAGACGTTGAGTTTGGTCCTGTGTACCTGGAACTGGAGAGGTTGGAAAGGTGTGTGCTTTCCTAGCAGGGAGTTCGAAATAAGCAAAGGCACAAAGATAAAACAAATAAATGAGCTTTTACTGTGCAGTGAGTCCTGTCTTATGCACTAGAGGCACGGCAGGAAGGATGTTAGACCTTGCCCTTGTCTTTATATCACAGTTAATCCAAGATCTCCCCACCAGCGAGTGGCTGGCTCTCAACCCCCATCCAAACTATTTCCCAGATGTTGAGGGGAATTTCCAAATGGAAGGGCCGAGAAACCCGCCCATCCCCTGCAGGGGCTGCAGTGCATTTGTCCTGCTCATATTCCTGCTCCAGCTCCCATTGCCTGACAAAAACCTGTGCTCGTGGGAGCATCCATGTCACCTGTGAGATGCCAGCCTGGGCTGGGCTCCGTCTATACTGTGTGCTATGCATTGTCTCTGGCAGTTGCAGATTACCCCTTCTTCTGTCTACCATTTCACAGCAGCTGTCCTGGGTTCTGCCTCTACTGTCGTCCTGTCTCCTTCCTCGTGGATCTCCAGGGGACCCAGTGCACGGACAGTGTTTCATTCGCCTTCATGCTTCCGACCTCACTTCATTCTCCAAATTTTTTCTTTCGAATGCCAGTTACACATGGTGGAAGCTCCCGTGCAGCTGAAGAGAAACAAGTACAGGTATGTGTGTGTGTGTGTGTCAGCAGCCGGCAGCTCAAAGTTTTTGCTACTTAAGTGATTGTGACAAAGTGCAATAGCTAAGGGAGGTGACAAGCCCTACAGAGGCAGATGGCAGTGTATCTAACGGTCTAGGACAGAGATTCCCAAATTCCTGGGATCAGAGTCCTTACTGACATAGTAATTCTTCCATAGCACATGAGGCCAAAAGAAATACTCAAAAGTTCTGTTTGTTAAGTCGTCAGATTCAAAAAACTTCGTATTTATGTCCTTACAATTTAGTAGTTTAAAAAATAATACACCTAAATTGAGAGGAAGCTCTTCGTTGTTGTTTTGTTTTGTTTTTTTAGGGCTACACCCATGGCATATGGAAGTTCCCAGGCTAGGGGTCAAATCAGAGCTGCAGCTGCCAATCTACACCACAGTCACAGCAACGTCAGATCCAAGCCACATCAGTGACCTACACTACAGCTCATGGCAACGCCAGATCCATGACCCACTGAGCAAGGCCAGGGACTGAACCTGCATCCTCATGGATACTAGTCTTGCTGCACCCCAATGGGAACTCCACTCATTTGTTTTTTAAAAACGATTATTTGCTGTTATGTGTGGGCCTGTTGGACATAACTTCTGAAATATTGCGATCAAGTCAGACTCTGCCATCCTCCTGTCTTCTTTCACAGTGATTTTCATGTGCTTCTTGCTTTGATCACACCAGCTGTCCCAGTCCCAAACTTGCCTGAATTTGATGTCCTCAAAAAGAATGCAGTGAACTGCTAAACACCTCGAACTTGTGGTTCTCAGGGTCCAACAGACGACAACCACCACTGGGCTTCCCTTGAAATTACAAAATATCTCCGAGTGCTCACGGTGAATACGATCTGACAGTTCCCTGGGTTACTACAATACACTGGAGTAGGGGCTCAAAGGAAGCCTCTGGGGCCCAGGGAGGTTTGAACCAAGACATTAACTCACATCAATTAACATCAGTTAATGAGTACGAATAGTCCAAGCAAAAGGGTGCCTGTAACAACTAAGCCAGCAGGGTGACATTTTTGTGAGGAAATCTCATTGGTGCAGGAATGTAGTGAGATTAAGCAACTTGTTTGAATTTAGAATCCTTATCACTACCCAAGTTTATATATACATATATACACATACACACTACCTTTTAAATTATACGTATAATGTAATAATGCATAATATATGGCTTGTAATATGTAATTATTTAATGTATAATATTATATACTTTTAAGATTTAATTTTTTTTATTTTTTAGCTGTGCCCATGACATGTGGAATTTCTCAGGTCCGGGATCGAACTTGAGTCACTGCAGTAACAATGCCAGATCCTTAACTCACTGCACCACAAGGGAACACCCTAGATCTTATATATTATGTAATATACTTTATAAACTGTGTATATATATATATATATATATATAGTGTATATATACGATAACTCAGTATATGAAAACAAATGAATATATACTCATATCCAATTGTTTTCTCGCCGCTGTGCAGCGTTGAGAAACGTTGTTCGCTGGGCATGATAAGCCGTGGAAGGTACTCAGCTGAGGCTGTGAATCCTGGGTTTGCAGCAGAATCAGTTGGCATGGTTTTAGAATTTCCTCCAGCAATATTCGGCAGTCTGGGAGGAGGAACGAAGAAGATGGGTGGTTGGCTTTATTCAGGGTCAGGAATTACTTAAAAAAAAAAAAAAAGACGTGGCAGAAAATCAAGGGGTTTGAAGGTGTGAAGATTTAGAAAGTTCGCTGTCTTAACCTCAGAGTGGGACTTAACAGGGCCTTATGGGGACAGGGAAGGGACACTGTTGGAAGAAAGCCTTTTGGGGCTCTTTATCCTTGATTTGTAAAATTCTGTGATGACTTGCCTTTGATGTGGGTCTCTTTTTGCTTCTGAGGCCAGGCTCCTAGAATGCTCTTTCAAACTAGAGGCTCCTTTCTCCCTGTATTTATATATTTTCTTCCTGCTGTTTTCTGTTTGGAACCAGGGCTCCTGTTCCTATTATTTGGCTGTTAGACCTTCTGGATTGATCCTTTCTCTCATATCTCTCTCCTTTCACCCAGTATTTTTCATGTCTTCATCTCTATTTGTTCTCTTTCCGGGAGAGAAACCAGGATGAACTCCATCTTTATCAAGAGAAATTTTTGTTTGGGGTGCTTTGTCTTTAGTTGTTGACAGCTCTTCTTCTTTGCTCTTTGATTAATAAATCCTTGTTTTATGGATATATTATCTCCTCATATCTTTCCAAGAATTCCTGGATTTTCTGTTTCCCATCCTTTCTCTCCTTTCCTTCCTTCCCTTCTCCCTTTCTTCATTAACTTCTCTCCTTCCTTCCTCCCCTCCCCCTCCTTACTGGCTCCCTCCATCCTCCTTCCTTCCTTCCTTTTTCTCTCTCTCTCTGTTTCTTTTTTCCTTCATTAATCCAAGTTCTAAGCAAATTGAGAAATAAGGCAAAAAAAAAAAGTAAGGCAGACGATAGGTCAAAACACCACTTTTGTTTAATGTTGAAAACTCAGGTAGGGATGTAGCTTAGAAGGAGAGCCAAGTCTGCTGTGGAACTCCAGAATTTGTACTTATATACCCAGTCATGGGCAGTGCTTGACCCAGGCAGGGTTCCTCTCCGGGTGAGACTTATATCAGGAAGAGCAGAAGTAAACATGCTCTGTCCTGGACTGACTCCCAAAAAAGAAAGAGGGGGGCCGAACTAAGCCTGGCAAATTCTTCCCGCATTAACCATTCTTGCCCCATGGGAGGAGCAAGTGAGAATCTGGGGAGGCCGAGAGTGTGTCACATCTCCATTTGGGAAGGAGACACCACAAGTTGGTAAGTTTCCCCGCTAACATCTCCTTAGGGTGCAGGGTGAGTTCCTGGCCCCTGGCGTTCTGTACGTAAGAGTAGGTAAAAGTGTTGAAGGTTATAAATGTTGACTTCCACCCTATCTTCCAGGATGACTCCGTATGTCCCCCTTCCACACTCTGTGATGTCAGAAGTCCCCAATTCATGTGTCTCTATGAGGTCTGACAGTGGGGAGAAGCAGTTCTTTTCTCAAGCCTCTGCTTTTATTCATGGTGTTATCTCTCCTACTAAATAAGCTACTCCTCCTGCCTTGCTTTCCATTCTTTAAAATTCTCTCGATCTCCCCTATTCATAGATATCTCTTCTGCTGAAGTCGCTGTCCTTGAGGGTTTACATTTTTATTCCTTTACTATGTGAACAGGTGCATTAAAGCCATGAGCTCTGGAGTCTTACATTGGTTTTGCCACAAAATAATTAGATGACTTTGGACAAGTTACTTGGACTCTCTGTCTTAGATTTTTCATCTGTAAAACAAAATGTTAAAAGGTTTTGTTACCAAGTCCAAGATTGTATTGCTCGCTTGCATGACAGGCCAATAGATGGAGAGACAATTGTTGGGACAAGGAATAGAGACTTTATTTGGAAAGATGGCAGATTGAGAAGATGGTGGACTAGTGTCCCAAAGAACCATCTTACCTGAGTTAGAATACACTAAAAGGGAAGGGGGTGCGTTTGGTCGTTGCAAACTTCTTGGTTCTGGAATCCTTTGTTCTTGCAGCTACCCATGTACAGTCAGGACAAGGTGTTCTTGTTAACCTCTAACTGGACAGATGTTATTCTCTGTCCTGCAACTTTTTTTCTCTCTATGAATGGAAAAGTGTTATACCTTTAAAGGTCAGAGCCTTGAGAATGGGCTATCCTGTATATTTCAGGCAATAGGCAACATTCTGCTGGCGATTAACTTGTAGCCAAAGCAACAGAATGAATACAAAACCGAAAGTAAAAGAACAGATCCAATATGGAGTCATATTTGTTCTTCCCTATTACAGTTTAATGTTAAAATGCCTGTAAAATGTTCGTATCAATGTTTGACAAGTGGTGATAAATGTTAATTATCATCATTACAATCTCTTCTTAGGAGAGTTTGGGGAAGGGTAGGATGTAAATGTGAGCTCCTATCACCGTCTTTCCGTTCAGTCTTCACAGTTCTCATTTTTATTGGTGTTCCACCCAGACTGTGATCTTCATGAAGGCACTGTCGATCTTTCTCTTATTCTTTACTGTATCCATTGTACTCGGTACAACACGTAGCATGTGGTATGTGTCCAAGAAATATTTGTGGAGTGAATCAGCAAAAACAAATTCACTCAAAATACTCCTTGTAGGAGGCAAGATTGTGTAGTTATTGAGAACATGTGCTTTTGAATCAGACTTCTTGGGCTTGAGTTATTGCTGAGTCATTAACTGGTTGTATAACCTAAAATGCATTTAAAATTTTTTTTTTTCTTTTTTTTAGGGCTGTGCCTGTGGCGTATGGAAGTTCCCAGGCTAGGAGTCGAATTGGAGCTGCAGCTGCCAGCCTACACCACAGCCAGATCCAAGCTGCATCAACCGCCCCCTACACCACAGTTCAAGGCAATGCCAGATCCTTAACCCACAAAGTAAAAGCCAGGGATTGAACCCACATCCTCATGGATATTAGTCAGGTTCGTAACCCACTGAGCCACAACAGGAACTCCCAACACATTCTTTTTAAAATTTTAAAAAAGTTAGAGTATAGTCATCTTAGAGTTTTGTGCCAATTTCTGCTGTAAAGCAAAGTGAATTAGTCACACGTATATATACATTTTTTAAATATTATTTTCCATCATGATCTCCCAGGAGATTGGATATAGTTCCCTGTGCTGTACAGTAGGACCTCGTTGTTTTTCTATTCTAAATGTAATAGTTTACATCTCCTAAGCCCAAACTCCCAACCTATCCCACAACCCCCTCCCCACCCCCCTTGGCAACCATAAGTCTGTTCTCTATGCTAAGACACATTCTTTCTTCCTCCTGTTCTCAATTTCCTCACCTGTAAAATGTGGATAACATACTGCCTGCCTCCTAGGGCTCCTAGGAGGACTAAAATAAATAAACTGTGCGAAGCACTTAGCATAATGCCTGGCACGTCGTCATTGCTCACTAAATGTTGGTTGCCATTATTGTTGCTATAATTGTTTATTTTCTGCATACCTGTCCCTGAGCATCATTTATTGACTGCCTACAGTTTGCTGTGCCCTGTACTTCATGCTATAGTAGCTGAGAGTGTGGTATCTATAGTCAGATGGCCAGGCTTTGAGTTCAGGCCTCAGATGACTCATTCTGAACAAGTTTCTTTTTTCTTCTTTTTTAAAATGATTTTTATTTTTTTCCCCATCGTAGCTGGTTTACAGTGTTCTGTCAATTTTCTACTGTACAGCAAGGTGACCCAGTCACACATACATATATGCATTTTTTTCTCACATTATCATGCTCCATCATAAGTGACTAGATGTAGTTCCTGGTGCTATATTGAACAAGTTTCTTGTTGAGTCTTACTACCAATGCTTGTAGAATGAGGTTAAAATAAAACTTGTCTATAGGGTAGTTACGAGGCAAACCATGACCTTAGCACAGAGCCTAGGACATGGTAAATACGTGCTCAGTAAGTATTAGCTATGATGATGATGACGATCTTGGTGATTACAACGCCAGTGACAAT
Source organism: Catagonus wagneri (assembly GCA_004024745.2). NCBI lineage: Eukaryota > Metazoa > Chordata > Mammalia > Artiodactyla > Tayassuidae > Catagonus > Catagonus wagneri. The sequence goes on along the minus strand of PVHT021183560.1, from coordinate 4,819,711 downwards.
GAGGACCACGACAAAGATGACCATGGTAATGACAACGATAAGAGCAATAGTAACGACTATGTTGATAACGATGCTAGGGACAAAATGACTCCACTGACCTGAGATGCTGTAAAGTGCAGAGGTCCTATGGTCTGGTTAGTCAGCCCAACTTGGAGTTGAGTGTCTGTTCCATCTCACTGATTGCGTGGCCTTGGGCAAGCTCTTTAATCTGGTTACATTTCAGCATCTTCATCTGCAAAAACAGTTACTATTTCACAGAGCTGTTGGGAAGTTCAAACAGGACACTATATGTCATCAGCTCTAGGATGCACATTGCTCCTATTTTAACATCTCTGAAATCAAGGATGCATCTTGCAGATACTGCCAGGTGGTGAATACATTTGATATTTGTGAAGCGGGTATTCATCATTGGAGAAATGACCACAGTTCCATGTTTTTCCTTGCAAAACAGTGACTGTTTCATGAGACCTAAAGAAGGGATTCACAAATAGAGCTGTGCCGTTTATTTATTTTTTGGGAAACACATGCAGGAAGAATTATTTTTTTTAACATGGCCACACCTGAGGCATATGGAAGTTCCTGGGCCAGGGACTGAATCTGAGCTGCAGCTGCAACCTACGCTGCAGCTGCAGCAACGTTGGACCCTCTTAACCCACTGCACAGGGCCAGGGATCAAACCCATACCTCCACGGTGACCTGAGCTGCTGCAGTTAGATGTCAAACCCCCTGTACCACAGTGAGATCCCTTTAGGATTTTTATCCCTTGCCAAGCTATGTAATTGAAGGCAGGAGAAATTGTGACGTTCCACAGACTAGATGAAAGAAATTTCAAAGCAATGAGAGGTTGTTGTGATTGACTATAGCACGATCAAGAAAGTACCAACATCAAAAGTTGCAGAACGGGTGTCAGTGTTAAAAGAAACTCCTGGGGGTGAACCATCAGTCACCTGAAGGTTGATTTCATGTGGAAAAATGTGGACATTGACGGCTCTGACTTGAAAAATGATTTAGAACATTCAGACTCTGAATGTTTAAAATCTCTTCTATCTTCTTTCTCATGATGACGCACAAGGAATATATAATAAGCACTCACTAGCCATCAGTCTAAAGCAGCTCTTTAATAAGTAGACAATAAAAATGCAAAGGGATAAGAGAGTATCATGTCATAATTTAATTGGAAGTGTTTTATTTACTCTTAGGAGGCACAGAAAATGGCGGTATGTTCTTTAGTTGATGGCATTTGAGATTTGAGGAAAACCAATAATGCGTGTAGAACCCTTGGCACAGTGCCGTAGCCGTTATTGACTTGTTTTTGCCCCGTTTTACCTCAGTAAGATTTATGGAAACTTAGAAAAATATGTACCGGTGGTAGTCAGCCTTCAAAAGGCTTCCCAATGATTCCTGCCTCCTGGTTTTCCTGTCCTCACGGATGTTTCATGCCTGCTGTATGGAATAGGACTGGCTGGGGTGGGTAATAGGATATAGAAGAAATGACAGAGCCTGGCTCCCGAGGCTTGGTCATTCAAACACTTCCACATCCATCTTACTCTCTTAGACTACTCACTCTGAGGGCAACCCGCTCGCTGGCACTGAGAACACTCAAGCTGTCCTAAGGAGTGATTACACACAGTCAGAGACTGAGTCCACTTTGCCAACAGCCAGAGAGGCTGTAAATATTTACATACATAAGACCATGCTCTTTGTGTTTTCTATAACGTAACTTAAAAATACTGGAATATCTTACGGATTTCTCTCCATCTCAGTAAGTAAAAGACCATCATTGGGAATGAATGCAAAGTGTTCCTTCGTGTGTTATCTGCCATATTTTGCTTAATCATTCCTCTATGAATGGATTTTTAAGGGATTTCTAACTTTTTTTCTGTTGTGAAGTAGACAGCCATAAACATCCTTGTGTCATTCCTGGAACTGTGACTACTAATTAAAAGATATGCTCATGTACACTTTGAGACATAGTGCCAAACCACCTTCTAGAAATTTTGCTTGCCCTTGTTTCATTTTTTACAGAGTAAAATCAATATCTTTACCTTTTTTTTTGGCTATGCCTGTGGCATATGCAAGTTCCTAGGCCAGGGTCAAATCCACGCCCTTGGGACCTACACCACAGGTGCAGCAATGCCAGATCCCTAACCCACTGCACTGGCTGGGGATCAAACCCATGCAGAGACAACACCAGATCCTTAACGTGCTGCACCAGAGTGGGAACTGTCGCTCCTTTTTTTTTTTTTTGTTTTGTTTTCTGTCTTTTTAGCCACACCTGCAGCATATGGAAGTTTCCAGGCTAGGGGTTGAATTGGAGCTGTAGCTGCTGGCCTACACCACAGCCACAGCAACGCGGGATCTGAGCCGCGTCTGTGACCCACACCACAGCTCATGGCAACGCCGGATCCTTAACCCACTGAGCGATGCCAGGCATCAAACCTGCAACCTCATGGTTCCTGGTCGGATTCGTTTCCTCTGAGACTTGACGGGAACTCCTACAATTCGATTTTTTTTTAAAGATAAAACTTTAAGCCAGCAGGAACACACCAGCTTTTGATTTCCAGTTTTATTAGAAATACAGTGACTAATCTTTTCTTCTAAGCAGTAGTCAGGTGGTAGAGTTAGGGTTTTCTTTTTATAAAATAAATATGTGCTATTTGCCATTCTTTTTTAAAATGTATTTTTATTAGAGTAGAGTTGATTTACAATGTTTTATTATTATTCCTACAAGTGATTCATGGCTCACTTTTTGTGAAAAGTGCAAAAACGAAGCACAAAGAAAAAAATAAATAAATAGCCCGTGGACCTCTTTCACCACCCCTCTCCCATCAAATCCATTCCTTCCCACAGAGGTAACCTGCATTTATCACTTTGGTGTGTCTCCTGTCATTTGCTTTCTTTGGCATCTATGCACGTAACATGTGCAAATAAACACAGGTAGATCTTGTGTTTTCATTTTAGTATAAGTGCGATCCTGCATTTATAGTCGTGAGATGGCTTTTTCTACTCAACAATATGACGTGGTTCCCTCTCTGTGTCTAGGTTTTTAACTCCTGGTCGAATCACATCTGTGACCTACCCTACAGCTCAGAGCAACACTATATCCTTAACCCACCGCAAGGCCAGGGATCAAACCCTTGTCCTCACGGATACTAGTCGGGTTCGTTACCCCTGAGCCACAATGGGAACTCCCTTAACTCTTTTTAGCTGATACATACCTTCTCATAATACAGATGCACCGTGGTTTATTTAACCGTTTCCAACTGATGGACATTTAGGTTTCTCCACTATTAAAGAATATGGTGCTGTCAGCAACCACTTCATGCTTCTTTGGGGAAATTTTTCTCTAAGGACAGTAGAAGCAGAATTTCTAGGTCAAAGGAACAGTACGTTTGAAATATAGTTCCATTTCATTTTCAGTGTATCTGACCCTGTTTTTTTTTTGGTCTTTTTAGGGCCGTGCCCGTGGCATATGGAAATTCCCAGGCTAGGGGCTGAATCAGAGCTGTAGCCGCTGCCCTGAGCCACAGCCCCAGCAATACCAGATCCGAGCCGTGTCTGTGACCTACACCACAGCTCTCGGCAATGCTGGATCCTTAACCTGCTGAGCAAGGCCAGGGATCGAACCTGCATCCTCACCAGATGCTAGTCAGATTCATTTCCACCGGGCCATGACGGGAACTCCTCAACTTGTTTTTTCAATCTCACTGCTGTAGAGAAAAAATTAAATTAAACATAAATTACTAAATTAAATACTTAAATCAATTACATTTCTGATGAAAGAAATTAAATTCTAGGGCATAAGGTTTTGTTGAGTAGAGTGGAGCTTAGGAGGGCCACACGCCTTTGTTGTAGCCAAGATATTTTCACCTCCAAGAACCAATGTTTGCCCCCATCGAGGACGCATGATTTAGATAAACACCAGTTGAAAAGTTTTTTGGTTGGGGGAACCCTGTGGAAAAGACACATCCTTCTTTTGTGAGGCCTGCAGGATGTCGCATCTAAGTCTTGTCATACTGGAAGCATTTAGCCCTTGTGACTTGCCTGGAACCCTCAAAAATATTTACTGAATTGAACTGAATGTTGATAATACAATGTCCAAGAATGTTATCACGTTTGCCATAAAGCAGAGCAGAGACGCACAGCTAATTTGTTCTCCTTCCTCACATGTTAATTAAGGTTGTCAAGAATCACCAGAATATCACTAGGTAACTCACAGAGAAAAAAAAAATGGAAAAGAAATAATTAGGCTGGAGGCTGTCACTTCAGGGAGCTCACGCACATTTTCCCTTTGTAGTCGCGTTACATGTTTAAGGCGAATGGAATCCGGCCCTTGAGGTTCAGCCTTTGAAATATGCTTTGTGACAAGCAGGATGGCAGGAAAACCAAGCTGTTGGTTTGGCCATGTGGGAAAAAAAAAAGAAAAAACCAGAAACCTTTGATGAGGGAGTCAGAGAAAAAGGAAGTTGGAAATCTGCAAAAGAGAGCCATGATTTTTAGACATAATTATTTCTAGATCTGTAGTGTAGACCCACCCATCAGACCTATGTGAAAAGAAAAGGGGTTTTTAAACAATCGCAGGAACAAAAGTCACCAAGTAGGGAGGTTTGAAATCGGGGTGCAGACCCAGTTGCTGTCTCCGCGCTGCTGGACAGAGCAAGGGTGCGTAATCTTCCCATATTGCAGTAAAGCTGTGCTCTCATTTTTCTGCCTTGTGCTGGATGTGTCATCTTGGAGAAATCGATTGGTGGTTCTGGTCCCCAGCGGAGCTGGAGGAGCTGGAAGCCAAAAGATTTTGCTCAAATCACTTGGGCGGAGAGATTTAATGTCAAAACACTTAGAACTGCAGCTGAGAGCTAATAAAATGCTAATGCAGGAATGAAGAGATTTCCTGGGGGTTCTGAGTAACATTTTTTATGCATGTGTGAGTGTTTTTATTTCCATAGCTATGATTTCACTTTAACGTGGATTAGGAAAAAGAAAGACAACTAGCACATCAAACTACTAGTTTCATAGGTCTTATTTATTGCTTAGGATGTGGCTTCTAAAAAAACCCCTCAATTCATTGTAAATTGATTTATATAAAAAGATACCTAAAGGTTGTCTGTGGAAATGGTTTATAAAAAAGAGTGAAGATGTTTCTAGAATAAATAAAATATGAGAAAACAGTGATTTACGCCATTCTTTCCCAGAATTGACTACACTGCCTACCATTTATCGTGGAGCCATCAGAAAGTAGTTAAAATCATTTACTGTGTCTTCTGCAGCTGAAAAGGAAGAAGAGGGAAGGCATTTCCAAGATGTTTTCATACCTTTGCTAGGTATCCAAAACATAATACGCTTCTTATTAAAAATGCGAAAAGCCACCGTTTATTGAGCGATCCCTGGGCCAGGTGCTATTCTAAACGTTTTATGTATTTTGCTTCTTCTAATTCTTACAACCACCCTGGAAACGAAATTTCATTTTTATCACCATTGCCCCCATTTTACAGATTAGGAAACTGAGGCCCAGAGAGCACTTTGGGTAAGGCTCTCGAAAGTTCCTAATAGGGCAAGACTGAACTCAGGCAGATTCACTCCAGGGCTTAAATCCTTCTCTGGGCTTATTACAGGATTTCACACAGCTCTCTTCTTGAGGAATCCTTCCTGCTGGAGCAGGTGAGGATCTCATTTTTTAAAATATACATATGGGAGGTTTAGGTTTAAAACAAAACTGAGAGGCAGGTACAGCGATTTCCCATATACCCCCGTTCTCACACAGGCACAGCCTCTCCTGTTATCAATAGCACACACTAGAGCAATACATTTGGACAAGGAGTGAACCTAAGTTAACACACCATCATCATCCAAGATGGTTAGTTTACCTTTGGATTCACTCTTGATGTTTACTCTATGGGTTTGGACAAATACCTAATGACATACACCCATCATTATAATATACAGGGTATTTTCGCTGCCCTAAAAGTCCTCTGTGTTCCATCTGGTTGGGGAGCCCAAGATCCATTTCTTTTCTTTTTCCCTTTTTTTGGGGTCTTTTTAGGGCCGCAGTTGTGGCATATGGAAATTCCCAGGCTAGGGGTCGAATCAGAGCTGCAGCTACTGGCCTACGCCACAGCCACAGCAACGCGGGATCTGAGCCGCGTCTGCAACCTACCACAGCTCATGGCAATGCCGGATCCTTAACCCACTGAGGGAGGCCAGTGATCGATGCCGTATCTTCATGGATACTAGTTGGGGTCGTTTCCCCCGCACTAAAACGGAAACTCCCCAAGATCCATTTCTAACAGGCTCCCAGGTAATGCTCTTCCTAGACCCACGCTTTGAATATCAAGATCCCGGAAACTTTTGTTATTGCAGGAGGCACGGCTCTTGTTCTTTCCTCACTCACGCTGTCTCCAAGGCATCCATCAGAGTTGAAAGTGTGCATGAAATTGATACAAGCTCAGGATATTTGGCAATGAGAGGGGAGCCAGGTTCAGCACGTGTATTTCTATGGATTTCTCGCTTCCTTCATTTATTGGCTGAAAACAAAGCTTATCTAGCTTCTCTCAATGAAAAAAAAAAACAAGCAATGGCATCAGATCCACAGAGCACAAAGGTGTAGGCTTTCCTTTCCAGGGAAACTGGGTTCCTAACACATTTGGAGAGCTTCAGTGTTAGTTAGTCTTGAGCCTTGGGCTGCTAATTGGCTTTTAACTTTATGTAACATTTTGGCCCTTTCCCTCAGAAGAAGTGTTTCGAAATTGTTTGACGTCCCTGCTCTGGGATGTCTATAAAGAGACAAACTGTCCTTTCATACGAGCTGACTTGGCAATAAAGCATGGCCTGTCCCTTTTGCCGTCCAGAAAATTTCCCAAACTTGTGGCCTGTAACTTCTTCTTTCCCATGATTTCCTGAGACACCCTTTGAGACAGGAGTCTGCCAGGAATGCTTGCTTGCTTTGCATTCTATTGTGTGAATTGTCATAGGTGTGAATCTTAGCCCAGGAGCCCGAATATACAAGAAAAACAACATACAATGTATTTTTGAAATTCACTCTAACTTCTCTTTCAAACCCTTATTTCACTAGGGTGGAAAACATTTCATCTCAGTTAATCTGGTTTCTTCCCCCACCACTCCAGAATTATATTTAAATTCAGAAGGACTAGATGCCCCATGGACTGATCTACTCTTTAATGTAACCTAGTTACAAGGGTGTTAGATGAGTCATCTGCCACCCAACTTGGTCCTCTTTCATTGGCCCAAGTGTGTCGCTTTAGAGACATCCTTGTTCCGGTTTGAATGGTTCCTAGCTGGCTTTACTCTTACTCAAGTTGTTTTCCAAGAAATACTTTGTTTTAGCTGAGAACCCCTTCCAGGCCTCTAGTATCCTAGACAATTAAAACACGTCAGCCAGGAAAATATTATTTTTCCTCTTTGCTTCCTTCTTTACATCATCCCCTGAACCAAGAAGCAGAGCGTTAGCTTTGCTGTTAAAAGTGAAAGAAGGGCCAAAAAGGAGAGAGAACAAAAGTTAATAGTATTTGAAATATATTACCAGCTACAAAATCTAATGGCCCAGTTGAATTGCCCTGTAATTTGTGTAGATCTAAGTGTGTTTTGATTTCTTCCACCATGTAGGCATTTTCATGATACTGTAGTTCTCCTAAAAGCTACTCTTCATCTTTGTCCTTCTTGATTCAGGTCCCCCCCTCCCTGAAGTCTGCCAAAGAAGTGTGGGGTCTGGAGAGGTGAGAAACAGAGCTGGAGAAGAAAGGAGAATAGTAGAACCCACCTGAGAACTTCGCTGGCTTGTGCTTTTGAAAAAGTGGCTTGTACTGATGGCCCAACTATGTGCATTTATAGCAAGGTAAGATAAACTCAGGAATTCAATTCAGTTGATTGAGATAATACTGGTGGTGAGTTGATTTTACTATGTGCTGTAGCTGGGTGGTGGTTAAGGACGTCAGCTTTGGAGTGAGAAAATCTGTATTCAACTCCTGGTTCTGGGACTTCCCACATTGTTGACCCTCAGCAAGTTACTCCATCGCTCCAGTTTTTAAAATGGGGATAATAGGCGTACAGTCAGTGGTCTGTATCCGCAGGTTCACATCCTCAGATTCAACCCATCTGAGAATTTTCAGTTACGAAATTTCGATCTGCTGTTGGTTGAATCTGCTGATGTGAAACTCTGCAGACGTGGAGGGCTAACTGTACTCACTGTAGGATGGCATTTTATGAAAGAGACTGAGCATCTGCAAATTTTGGTACCACAGAGGTTCCTGGAACCCATCACCCACGGATGCCAAGGGTTGACTGCCTGAAGTAGGTCTGTTTAAATGTTTGAATGAGCTACTCTAATGCACGCTAAGACCTTAGTACAATGAATACCTGGCCTTTGGCAAGCACCGAAAAAAAAAATGTTACCTTATGATAATCTCATGCAAATTGGGTTTTGTGAAAATTTCTGAAAATTTCTCCTTTTTTGTTATCATCAAGGAGGTCATTTGTCTGGTCTTTGTTTATGAAGCTGGAAAAAAAATCAAAGAGGCACAAAGACCTTTATTTAACTACGTATAAAGTCTGAAAGCAGGCAAAGACTCTTATGTACACTTAACCATCATTTCTTTTACCCTGGAAATTATGGCTCTAACGTTCTTTATGTGAAGCATGCTGATTTAGCAAACCTAAGACCCTGGTTTTAATAGGCAAGATTTGAGGCGTGGCCGCTTGTAACTTGGTCCCACATGGTTGTGCTGGGAAGAACAGGTTAGGATATACCTCTTGACATAGTTTCCGAAAAGCAAGACACACGGTTTGGAGTTGACAAAGGAGAGGGTATTTTCATCCTAAACACACAGCACATTTAAGTAATTGAGCCTGGATATTCACAAATTACGAAGCTGTAGGCAGGTTTCCACAAGCCCATGAGCAGGGACTGATAAAATTCACTGTGCTCTAAGCTGAGTCTTGTCACTGGAGAGTTCATAAATATGGAAGAATCTCCATCTGCTGTCACCATCCGCTCCAATTTTATGGATCTCTTTTATTCAGGGACCTAAGCTTGAGAATGATAAACACCTGCCGATATCTGAGTTCCAACTCAGATTGGTTGCTATTATGTCACCCAGCTAATTCTCTTGGGATGTCTTCTTGGAGCCTCATCCCCTCTATGACTCTCCTCCACGTCTTTAACGTTCCCCTCACCTTTTGCTTTTTTTCTTTCTAGCCCACTCTTCAACAAAACCAACATCACAGAAGTTAACCTGTATCATTTGGTAGGGCACAAGTTATATCCTTGTGTAGTAGCTTAATACCTTACCTCTTTTCAACAAATGGTTTGGAATTTTAGTCCTGTCTCCATCCATCTCACCGGAGGATGAATGAATCTGTGTTATAGGTTGCACACAACATAAGAGGATAGTCAAGCAGGGAATTTTGTTTCTGGGCAAGGACATGAATATACCTTTATTAATACTGACTATATAGGCAATAGTAATAATAATAAATTGTGTGGGTTAAAGGATAGTTCGAATTAAAATAAAGAACACTAAGAACGTATATAGGAAAGGGGTAAATGGGGTTCAAATGTTCTGAGGTCTTCGTATTGCCCAGAAGGGTCAAGGGTACGTGTTTTAATTTCTGAGTAACATTAAAAGAATGGTTAATGCATCTACAACTGCTATGCTAACAGAGAAAAGATACAGTAAGGAAAAAAAAGTTTAACCAAAAAAGAAGAAAAGACAAAAAAGGAACAAAGAATAGGTGGAACAAAGAGAAAACACATGGTAGATGGTAATTATATCAAGGTGATGGTATATCTACTGTGTGACAGACTAGATTGTTTCTCCAAAAAATTTATGTTGAAATTCTAACCCCCGGTACCTAAGAATGTGACTGCATTTGGAGATAGGGCCTTTAAAGAGGCAATTAAGGCCAAATAAGGTTATTAATGTTGCACATAACCCAATATAATTGTGGTGTTTTGTTCTGGCAGCCCTAGCAAACCAACACAACTCCTTAAATATAACAGTATTTACATTAAATGTAAATGGAACTATGTGCTTCAATTAAAGGACACAGATTGTTAATTTAGAATCAGAGAAACACACCTATATGCTAGTTACAAGAGACCTAATTTAACATTAATTATCTCTCTATTATCAAAAACAAAAGAATATGGAAATATTAAAGTAAGGGTGAAAAAAAGATGTACCAAGAAACTTCTAACCCAAAAGAAATTTGGTATAGATTAAAAGGTGCTGACTTTATGGCAAGAATATTAGTAGATATAAAGTGGACACTTCATAATGATAGAAAATTTGGTTCACCAAAATTATATAAGATGTATAACTTTGTTTGCATCCAGTAATATGGCATCAAAATGTGTAAGGCAAACATTGACACAACTACAATTGTATTGAAGGATTTTTATCACACTTGTCTTTTATCACCCTTGTCTCAGTAACTGACAAAATGTGTGGATAAAAACCCAACAGCAATTTACGAAATTTGAATAATACAATCATCACACTTGATCTAAGAGCATGTTGAGAATATTATAGCCAGTAACTTAAAAATACACATTGACTTCAAGCACACAATAAGAATTGTCTATATGTGGGAACACAAAGCAAGCATCATCAAATTTCAATAATGCAAATCAATGTTTAATTCCTAAACAAAATTCAATTAAGTTAAAAATTGATAACAACAAATGGTGCTGGAATACTAGACATCCATATACAAAAAGTGTACTTCAACTTGTACTTCACATCACTCACAAAAATTCATTCAAAATACATCCTAGACAGAGTTCCCATTGTGGCATGGAGGAAGGGAATCCAACTATTATCCATGAGGATGTGGGTTCGATCCCTGGCCTCACTCAGTGGGACGGGGATCTGGCATTGCCGTGAGCTGTGGTGTAGGTCACAGACGTGGCTTGGATCCTCAGAGAAAATATTTACCAAAAAAATATATGACAAACGATTTGTGTCAAGAATAAAGAACTCTTGGAGTTCCTGTCATGGCTCAGTGGTTAACGAATCCAACTAGGAGCCATGAGGTTGCGGGTTCGATCCCTGGCATTGCTCGGTGGGTTAAGGATCCGGCGTTGCTGTGAGCTGTGGTGTAGGTTGCAGACGCGGCTTGGATCCTGCGTTGCTGTGGCTGTGGCGGAGGCCGGTGGCTACAGCTCCGATTAGACCCCTAGCCTGGGAACCTCCATATGCTGCAGGTGCGGCCCTAGAAAAGGCAAAAAGACCAAAAAAAAAAAAAAAAAGAATAAACTCTTATAGATCAATAGTAAAATAACAATAACCCAGTATGTCATGGGTGTGGCCCTAAAAATGACCCCCCCAAAAAAATTGAAGTATAATTGATTTACAGTGTTTTAGCTGTACAGCAAAGTGATGCAGGATTCAGTTTAGATACGTATATAAATATATTCTTTTTCAGAATTTTTTCCCTTGTTGACTTAGTGTATATTAACATGTGGGTCTTATTGTGTGTAATCATATCTAAATAAAATCGATTTTATTTTATTTT